>CP139507.1:386158477-386280977 GCA_021014915.2 Artemisia tridentata subsp. tridentata | reverse complement strand
TTGACAGTAGTGAATGTATTGCCGAAGATAACACAAGAACAGACATTCTCAAAGCAAAGTTTTGGATATCAGACATCCTTGTTTGACTGCCAGTTAGATCATGAAAACTCTGAAACAAACTTTGAGGATTTTTCATCGGGTGGTTTAATTGTTATAAATTTAATATACAATGTTTAGTAAAAATTTTAAATTAACATATGGTCCATAACATAATAAGAATATGTTAAAAATTTTATAGGTATGAACGTGCATAAACATTTGAGGTTCCAGAATCATTCTTCCAGTTTTCAAAACCCATCAATAGGTATTTTGATTATAGATAAAGGAATGTATATATATTTAAAAATGAATTACAACACAAGTTTGTACTCATTAAATTGCAGGGGTTAAGCCACAACAAACAATGAACAGTATATTACATTCTGCTAGTTTTGGAAACACCACATCAGGTTTATATTAATAAAGAACATATTGTACATTATAATTATGTGTTACATATTAAATTTATATTATAATTTTAAAACATATTATGTTTTATTTATTATTTTGTAGTGCCTAAATCACATTATCAGAAAAACAATGGAATGCACAATTCTAGCTCTCAGCGTGTTTCACCAGGTATTTAGATATCAAAAGCTTTGCATTTACATTATTGTTTTAAATCACTATATAACTATATTATGTATGGTTTAATTTAACAGTAGCTAAGATCAAGGAACGAATAATAACTGCCGTTAGTCATATCAGTCCAATGGTTGATAGTATGGCAATAAAAGCAAGATGTATTTCTCTATGGCATTCCCACAAGTTGAACGAAGAACACGATCCATATAGTTTGGATTGTCTCTTCCAAGATAAAGAGGTGATTTTACATTTATAACGAATAACATGTTTTTTTTTTTGGTTTTTTTAATAAAGTATATTTGGAAAAATTGTATAAACAGGGCGGCCGAATTCAGATTTACATAAAAAAAGAATTGATGTTTAAGTTTGAACCTCTTCTTCAAGAGGGTCAGTGTTATATCATCTCTGATTTTGGTGTGGCGGAAAACAGTGGAAGATTGTCGTTGCTTCCCAATAGGTGGAAAATTTCCTTTTACAAAGGAACAGATGTAACACCCCGACCCGACAAGGGTAGAAGTGTCACAACAATGGTGACATATCAGAAACATACACAAGCATACATCTTCAATAATACAAAGGAATACAAAGGTTACAAGAAATTACAAGGAAATACAAAATTTACAGAGGAATAAATACTAAGTCTGAAAATATAAATTCTTCAAGTCATCTCTATAACAAAATAACTATCACAGTGTAGTCTTCTAAGTCCAATGGTACTCTCTACTCATACCCAGCTTCCTACTAAAACCTGCCGCAGGAAAAGAAATGCGGCTGAGCTACGAGAGCTCAGTGAACAGATATAACGGTAACAAAGCAGTAATAAAGAATAGTACAGAGTGTCAGAAATATATATCATGCAGATATAATCCGAGTCAAAGGATAAATAAAGGAGTAAGGACAAAGGATAGGGAATAATAAGTAGGTAAAAGTAAAAGGAAATAGTGCAAGGTATAATAATGGTCAAAGGTAAGTATGTATATGGTAAAGGTAACAGTAATCCACCACGAGCCCAGAACAGAGATATAATATATATAACCATGCCATCATCATCAATCAGAGGGGTGTCCTCTCAGTAACCAGATAATATGAGGGGTGTCCTCATGTATCAAATATATATGGAGTAGCTAGCTCCCAGAGGTTGTGAAAGACGTGTATCGCACACACCATCAGTCACCAGAGGTATACATGTAAACAGTAAATAATAACAGATAACAGAGACAGAACAAATCTAGGATGCATCCATACGCCCCAGGTGGCCAGAGTCTACCAATACACGCCAGATAAAATAAAGTCAGGGACGGGACAGGTCATCACTCTCCTGCCCTAGAGTCATGCCATCGGTGCATCAATGACATGGACATGAAACCCTCATGCCTAGTGAGGTGGCTCGGGTATCAAACCGTGGGTCAAAGGTCAAGTATCATGTCAGTAACAGAGGGTCATGTCAAAAGGTTCAGATTATAAGGTCCATGTCCGATGTTACAGAAGTGTATATCAGAGGTTCAGAAATCAGATAGGTTTATACCAGAGTTTATAACAATGTTCAAGTCCAGGTTCAGAAATAGTATATCAGATTAATACTTATATCAAAGTTCAACTTAAGTTTCAAACAAGAGTTTATAACCAGGTTTAGAATAAGGTTCAAATCAACGTTCAATAGGTCATATCAAAGGTCCATAATAAAAAGGTTTATAGATTCATAGAAAAGATTTAATTCAAAGGTTTCATATTAAACTTGTATTTAAAATACTCTTTCAGTGACTTTCATAAAATGATGTTTAGTAAAACCCTTTTATAGATATAGTCTTTAAAAGAGATTTTCATAAAACCTTTAGTCCTTTAGTGCAGTTCCAATTCAAAAATTGGTATAACATCGTATCCAAAACTTTTCAAAAACATTTTCATATCATTAAGGAAAGTTTCCAATTTCAGTTCTAATGTCAAAATGAATCTTCAGGGTATTCAGAGGTTTGCATATTCAGGTCACAAGGTGAAGAACGAATCATGTCAAGTATCAAGGAATAAAGCAGGGTTCAGTTTATCAAGGGAACTCAGAATCAGATAACATGTCAGAAGGGTTCATAATCAAATTCTTATAACAAGGTTCTAATCAGGGATTTATAGGCAAGGGAATCATATGAAAGGTTCAAATAGAGGGAATCATAGCAATGGCATTAATACAGAAACTGACAGATCAGAAAATGAAAGAGATCATGAGAAACCTTACAAGAAAGGTCAGAATATCTGTACCTTATACCGCAAGTGAAAATACACATAGAAATACCAAGATCGGAAACCAACTCCATCTTCAGCGCATCTACATGAATACACGGTCGTCTTACTATTAATATCTTAATTAAATCAGATTTCTCACTTTAGTCGGCTTTCTATTTTTAGTAACTTTCCGGAATTAGTAAGTTTCCATTTTTAGCAGGTTTCCATAATTAGACAGATTCAATTATAATTAGGTTAAGTATACAATTATGGAAATAAAGTACATTTTAGCAAGTTATAAAAGTATAGGGTTAAATATGACAACATTTCATATTTTAGGGTTTAAAATGTCATTATGCCAAAGTTAAAGGTCTAAAGTGAAAATATCATAAGTTTCATATTAAATCCATAATTTTATAATGTTTACGATTTAAATCCCTCACCTTTACCCTTTTTACGATTTAAACCCTTTAGTTTTACCTTTTACGAATTAACCCTTTATTTATATAATTTACAATTTCAATCCTTATAGTTTAATAAATATCAATTCGGTCCAAATATTCACCACATTTACACCTCACACCCTTTACATATTATATTATATGAATACACCTTTAGGTTTCCAGAATTTACAAAACAAACCCTCATCTTTATTTAATTTCAAACCGAATACATATATATACATATTTACCATTTAAACTTTTATCTTCCAAATTTTACACATAGGACCCTCATTTTATATTTTTATATGATTACCCCTGGTCCATATTAACTTACAAAAATAACCCATGAGTTTAAAGAATTTCGAAACACACCCTTGAACTTTTAAAACATCAATCGGTATACCTTTTTAATCCAAAAATCCTAACCCTAATTTATCTAAACCAATACCAATCATTGATTCATCATTACAACACCAGAATTATCCAGATTTAACCATCCAAACCCAAAACCCTAGTGTGTTCGATCGTTTCTTTCTTTTTGATCCATTTTCCATTTTTTTAGCCGATTAAAACAAGAACTCGACAAGAGTGATTCAAGCTTCGATCATATCAAATATCATTTTTCCAGAGTTATATAATATGTATAGGACTCAAATAAATTATATACGCAACCCAGAAAAATCGCATGATCACCTTTAGGTTTTATTTCACGTTTTTGTTCTCTATAATTCATTCGATCAAATAAACATGCATGATTTGATTTTATCAATTTATATGAGTCATATATGATATAAAGATCATGAGAAGAATACCAAACTGAATTTAGAACATACAGATTAGGCGTATTAATTTGTACCTCGGATGAACTAATTCGACAAAAGAAAAAGACCAACGATCGGACCAAGCTTCCTACGACCCAGAACTTATTTTTCCTAGCCTCTTTAGACTTAGAAGATCACCAGAAAAATACTCAAAGGCTTCCAGAAAATCGGATGAACAAGTGAGAATTTTTGGTTTGTGAATTAGGGTTTTCGGCTAAAAGAAAAAGGAAAGTGAATGGGATTAAATAAAATAGTGATGATGGCCAAGAATTTTTGGGGGGGGGGGATAGGCTGTATAATCGGCCTAAACACTTGAAAAAATCAGAAAATTGAATTCCTTGATCATTTCCTATTTTATTTGTAGTTATCTTAATTTAAATGGCTTTTAAAATACAAATATAAATAAATAATAATAATTTCGGTTCATGAAAGGTCTTTTGAGGTGTAATCATAATTTTTGGAAGTGTAAAAATGTTAAAAGGTTGTCTCAAAATTAGTTCACTTCATATGTAGTTCATTACCAGAGATTCAGAATTAATTTGGTACTTTATATAAGCTTTAATTGAATTTTAAAGTTTCAGGGGCAATTTGGTCATTTTACATGTTTCAGATTTTAGGGTTTTACAACAGAAGTGACTAGAACAGAGCAAATTGATGATAACTATGTTGGATTTATAAATGAACCATTCACACGTATCTTAGACAGCAACAATGAGTATCATGAACATGATTGTGTCGGTATGTATTTTATGTTTTCCTTAATTAGAAAACTTTTTGAGTTTAAGATTTTATTAACAGTGGCATTTGTATAAATTCATTGCAGACGTGATTGGAACAGTTGTTGCTATTGGAAACATTGTAACTGTCAATAGCGCTGGTGGTCCTAAAATTTGTAGGACAGTTGTTATAGAAGATGCCGAGTGAGTACCTATATATACAGTTTTTAAGAATAAATATAAAACACAAGATTCATGTAATAATATTTTAAAATGGCAATATACAGATCTTACAGACTTGATTGTACTTTCTGGGATAATTGGGCGCAAATGTGGAGTGCATATGATGAGATACTTGAAGAAGTTGGGCACTTAGACATCCTTTTGATGTTAGCGAAAGTTAAATACTGGGATAGTAAGTTTAAAATATATTTATTGTAAATTGAATACATAAAATTATGTTATATATAGTTGATATAATTGTTAATGTAACTTCATTATTAAATACAGACAAGCCTGTAATACACAATGCTCTATTCGGATCAAAGATCTATATTAATAGAAGAATACCCCAGCTGTTGTCTTTCCGAGAGCGGTAATATTTTTAATACATGTATATTTGATTTTAAATGTACATGTAATTACATGTGAAATCCTAAATGTCTAAAATGTTCACATGTTGCAGGTATGAGACACATGATGGTTATGATGCGACTCAGTTCCGTATTGAAGCCTATTCTCAGGGTGCGCGTGTTGTTACACCTGCGGAGTTTATACATGGCTGCTTAAAGAAAATGGTTGGTATGTTTCGTAGCATTGAACCGGTAAGAAATCATTGATTTATGAAGATTTGAGACATGAAATTGTTGCATTCAACTTTGTATTAATACTGCATAAAAAAATGATAACCAATCAATTTAACCAAAATGCAGAAAACACATTGTGTTGTTTATGCAACTGTGCACAGCATACAATATGAAAATGGATGGGCTTATACAGCTTGCAAGGCATGCAACAGTAGAGTTTCTGCAACTACGTCAGAAGGAAACAATTTTTCAAGAAACAAGAAACAATTGTGGTACTGTAAGAAACATGGAGAAACATACGCAGTTGCATCAAGGTATGAAACTCACTCTTCTAATAAAAAATAAAAAACTAAATCCTCCGTACCGAATATAAAAATACAAAACTGAATATTCTTTATGTTTCATGTGTAGGTTCAAAATCATTGTTCGTGTAGTTGATGAAACTGGTACTGCACAGATTGTGCTTTTTGACAACAATGTGCATAAGATGTCTAATTTGACCGCGTTTGAAATCATGCAACAACATGGCATGGATACTGATCAATATTTTCCAGATGAGCTTGATCAAATCATTGGAAAACAATATCTTTTTAAGATTCGGTATTCTGAGTTTAACCACGACAATAATAGCCACATATATCGAGGTGAAAAAGCTACTGAAGATGTTGATACAATCAACTACTTTAAGAACGGCTTCCTAGAGGACGAGGTTTTGCCACTGCATTATTGTATTATTTGTTAATCCATATACCCCAAGTTGTTACAAAATGAACTTTTCGTTGTCAAATAAAACAGAAAGCCGAAGATTACTTACAAAATGACGAAGATGATTTTGAAAATGATGAAAATGTTCCAGATGATGCTGACAATGAGTTATATGAAGATGACGATGCCAATGCAAAATTATCTACAGATATGAATGAGGTATTATATGTGTATTTTAAAGACAATAACGCAATATCTTTATTTGAAAACACTTTTGTATTACTGATTTTTATATTAAACATTGTAGGCTGTTGAAGATGGCTTTATAAACACATCATATGGCATCGATGAGGTAGTATAATATTTAATAGTTAAATTCATTCAACATGAAAACATGCATAAAAATGAAACTTAGTTTTCACCATTTCTTGAAATCACCATAGGAAAACAATTTAAATCAAATCAGATGTGATAGCTTGGATGACACTACAACATCATCGACCGATATGAATGAGGTATTATTCACTACCTTAATAAATAAATGTTTACTCATATTCTTAAATCCATTTAACTCCGTTACATGTTTAAAATGAAAAATTTATATTATTAACTATGTTTTAATAAAACACAGGAAGGAGATGTTAATAACGGTGTCCCTACCATGGTCAAACCCCATGGATGTGATAAAAAAGAAGCCGTGAAATGGTAGAGCAACCAAATTATGAAACAGAAGATGAAGAGGAGGATACACATCAGAATAAAAAAATGAGTACAAGCATCATTGAAAAGGATGTGTGATATGAAACAGAATGCACTTAGTTTTATCCTTTCACATTTAATTTACATTGAACAATTGTTTTTCGTTTAGCAGTTATTTTATTAATGGATTTTTATTTGGCTTTTTATATTACAAATTACATATAATGTTTGTTTAGTTGTATTTCATTTTGGCTTAATGAGGATTCTTAGTGCTTTTTAGGTGTAGTATATTAGACTTGATTAGTTTGTTAGCTTTTAGAGTGCTTATTCAGTTGCTAAAAAGCTTTAGCAGTACTAAGTTTAAATGAGCAGTACTAACTTTCAATTTAGTACTGCTCCTTTAAATTTAGTACTGCTAAAGGTTTTTTTTTATCAACAATGAGGTTCCAGCAGTACTAACTTTCAAGTTTTAGAAATAGTGCCTTTATAAAAATTTACTTATATCAGCTTTTTAATTGGCAATTCATTTATTTGACTTACTTTTATTGAACTGCTTTTGATAGACAATCAAAAAGGAATATGATATGTGGTGTTATCATGAAAATTATTTTGGGTTTATAAGCTTGATGTAAATAAATACATGATGTCTCACATAGATAGCTTTTAGAGTGGTTATTCAGTTGCTAAAAAACTTTAACAATACTAAGTTTAAAGGATCAGTATTAACGTGAAAGTTAGTACTGCTGGAACCTCATTCTTGTTAAAAAACTTTAGCAGTACTAAGTTTAAAGGAGCAGTACTAACATGAAAGTTAGTTCTGCTGGTTCTGTTTGGCTTATTTCTGGCTTAGTTAAAAAGTTTTAGAAAAAGTGCATTCATAAAAATTTGCTTATCTCAGCTTTTTAAGTGGCCATTCATTTATTTGACTTACTTTTATTGAACTGCTTTTGTTAGACAATAAAAAAGGAATATGATATGTGGAGTTATTATGAAAATTCTATTGGGTTTATAAGCTTGATGTAAATAAATACATTATGTCCCACATAGATGAAACAGTAAAATTGAAGCTACTTTATAAAACGTGATGTGCATAAGAGGTATGTGTTGGGTTTAGCTTAGTATGGAGTTCTATTATATCTTGTGCGGTTAAATGTTATTATACATCTAGCTACACAAGTTATAATGCAACTTTATATGAATGCTTATTTAAAAATAAAATAAAATAATAGTGCATGTTTTTCATGTTTTCCTATTTTTATTTACAGTTTATATGTTAATGACTTATGTTATTCATGTTTCCCTCATAGACTTTATATTTACATGGATAAGTTTTGTTTTTAAATAGCAATTGCCATAATTTAGTAGTTTTCTGTTTTGATTTTAAAAAAAATAAAGATATCCAAAATCGTTTAAATTTACAAAAGATATCCAACAACGAAATTTGCGTTTATCTGAATTTAAGTGTCATAAAACCTATTCAAACGATTAGAAGATATATGAAACAATTTGTAAAATTTAAAAATTGAAAACTCTTTAACTTCCACATTGTTACTTTAAAACCCTCACCAACCAATTCCAATCTTACTTCCAACACAAATTTAAAACTGTTTTTTCTCTTGGTATACTATTTTACAGTTTTACAACTTCTTAAAAATGTCTCTAATTACAAACGTCCAATATCTGAAGAAGTTGAAGAGTTTGTAGTTGCCGAATCATCAAAGTAAGCTAAGTAATAATAGTTTTTTAAAATGTAATTATGATTCAAAACTACCAAATTAGATTAACAAATTCATTTGAATGACAGGAAAATGTGTGTTCAAGTAAATGTCACGAAAGAAGATATTGCAAGGAAATGTATGTTAATGGTTAATTATAACTTGTGAATTTTAAAATAAAAGCACGATTTACAGTTTTATTAATCAGTTGAATTAATATTTCATGTTTATAACCATTTAGATAATGACCAAGTGTATGAAAACAAAATTGTGACAGATAAAATACAATGTTTTTATGATTGGTGGTGTGCTCAAAAGGCAATAAAAAAGAAAACAACATGGAAGGAAAAAGAAGATAGAGATGAAAAGAATAGATTAAGAAGGACTGCTGCTAAAAAACACATTAGAGAGGTCGCATCATTCCGTAAATTAAAAAAAACTATTCAAGAGTTTAATACTGAAGAAACACAAGGAGATGATGATGATGCGGATTTAGAATGTTATTCTTATGATGAATTACATTTGGCATATTCATCATAGTTTATTGAATATAATGTATTAGTTTTTATAGATGTATTTGGATTTTAAAATTTTAATGAAAATGTTTTGTTTGGTATTACTGATTTATATGAATGGTATACGAATTGAACAGTTTTAAAAATAATGAATGATTTGTTTAACATATTATCAATGCAGATAATTACGAATAATATTTATTTTTGTATACAAAATTAAAGTATGATATATATCAATATATAAATTATATATGACATATCAAATTATGATTTAATGGTTGCTTCACAAATCATCAATGCATAAAATTCGGAAAAATATAAGGAATAAAAGTATAATATATCAATACCCAAATTATGCATAATTAATTTGTAATTGAAGATAAACATGTACATATAATATATATTTATATTTTATATTTAGTATCAAAACATATTTGTTCCAAAAATATATTCGACAATGCAGTCTTTAAATAAAGGTATATTGAATGTAAATCATTAAACCAAAATATAATATTCAGCGAATCAACAAACACCAATGATGTTGACACCTAAATCAACGAATGATAAGTTCAACAGAGATGTAACAGTAATCACTATATCAGACGATGAAGAGGTATGATATGTGTTTTAATTAAGACAAATTTGTTTATAATTGTATTAATCTAGGTTCATGTCATATTAACTTGATACTTTTGAGTGTAAAAAATATGCAGAATAGCCAAATTTCAAAAGCTCATACTCAAGCTTTTTCTCCAGATGTGAACAAAAAAGACATACCAATTATTGTTTTATCGGATGATGACAAGGTAAAATTACTGATTCAACATTAATTTAAACTATGTCAACAAAGACATATGTCTTACTTATTGTTTCACGTTTACAGCCTGTTTCAAAATCACGCAAACGACGTAGGTTGTTCAAGAACAACAACACCAATGATTTTTTTATTATTTCATCAGACGACGAACAATCACCAAAATTTGACACAGTTAAAAAAATACTAATCACAATCAAGCAGAAGAAACAATGGTATGAATTTACATTACAATATCATAAATTATCTTTGATCATGGATACATTATAACTTACAATTTGTTTTTATATTATGTATTTGGAATTGTATAAGTCTGATGATGAAGAACACGTTCTGATAAAATGTTCTAAAATATCACATAAGTCAAAAAACACATTACATAGCAAATATATGCTGTTAGATGAAGATACAGATGATGAATTTGATAACAGCAAGTGCAACAGTGATGATGGCATTTGGACAAACATCAATGATTTGGAAGAACTGTTTTATGCTTTAGATGAATATAAGCCCAAATATAATATCCTTGATGAAGAAATCATTGAAGACTTCCCAACAGGTTTTTTGTTCTAAAATAATTCTATAAACATTTGTAGTTGTAAAGTGTTTTAAATGCCGGAACTTTATAATTACATATTTTATTTTTGGATTTACGCAGATGATTACAAATATAGTGTCTCTGATGAGGAATATGATAGAGAGAATTGACGCAAGCATAACATGAGTGACGATGACATGTGGGATGATATGGTTGATACTGATGGTAAAGTGCATGGTAAACATGGTGGAAAAAACTACATAGATGAAGAAGCTTGGGAAGTCGATTCCGATGCGTATAGTGTGAGATCGGTACCTGACGACGATGATTTAGCCAGTTTTATTAATGACGGCTCAACTGATTATGAAACCACTGATGATGAGAATAGTGATGATGAATTTTGATCAAGCATGCCAAGATTTTCCAAAAATTATGTTTTTATTTGTGACAATTATTATTTTCTGACAATTACTATTTTATTAGGAAGATTTGTTAGGGTCTATATGATTTGTAAATCATGATTTTTATTCAATTACTATGATATATTTTTAATGATTATTTTGGTGTTTTAATCTTGGTAATTATTTTTTTTCGCCAAATATATCAATACAACATTTATGAACATTTTACCGATAATTACAACTCAAAAATATGAAATATACACATACTAAGTTTACACATGATTAAAAAACGCACGTATTGAACGTATAATTTTTTTTTAAAAGATATGTTAACATCTAAGTTACGCACTAATAATAAAGATTATTAGATTTAACTAACAATTTGACCATTTATATCACTAATAGCGTATAAGATTTGAGAATATAAACAGTTGCAACTTAAAGATCATTTATGAAACGTTGTACCCTTCCAATGTGTATAAATACATACATATAAACAACAATATATTGCATAATTTCATCCTGTATTATACTGTTTAATATATAACTTCAATGGCTTCATCATCTTCTAAACTTGATTCAAAGAAGAATAAACGTAGCAGAGATACTTCTCCTCCTTCAATCCCTTCAAAATATGAAATTTTTGATGTACCCCAAGATATTTGGGACAAATGTCATTCCGGCAAATATGCCACCGAGAAAACATTGGTTGAACTTTATAACAAGCGTATCAAAAGGCTTGAAGAACAGAACAATGAAGATCAGAAGATCATATTGGCTCACCAGAGGAAAATTGATGTTCGAAAACAAGAAATAGAAGATACCCAACAGAAAATTGTTGGAGTTTACAAGGGTATTCAAGATAGTTTATATATTTCTTAATGTGTCATTTTGTTTAGTTGTTGTATGTTTTTTAATGGTTCAGCATGTTATTTGAATACTTCAAAAAGGAATATGATATGTGGTGTTATTATGAAAATTCTATTGGGTTTATAAGCTTGATGTAAATAAATAAATGATGTCCCTCATAGATAGCTTTTATAGTGCTTATTCAGTTGCTAAAAAACGTTCTCAGTACTAAGTTTAAAGGAGCAGTACTAACTTTCAAGTTAGTACTGCTCATGTAAACTTAGTACTGCTAAAGCTTTTTAGCAACTGAATAAGCACTCTAAAAGCTAACAAACTAATCAAGTATAATATACTACACCTACCCTAATGTATGTTTAAACAATAATATGTTATTTCAGTGCATTCAAATAAAAAAAATTAATACCTTTTAAACATATAAGTTTAAAATGGATGAAATTTACATATGTGATATTAAGTTTGGTTTGGGATAAATACCAAATTTAAAACGTTGTAACTTTGGAGATGATCACAACTGTATTTAAAAGATATTTTAACAAATATACCAAACGAATTTAAAAAAAAAATATATAGTAATCCTGAGAAATAAAAAAATAAAACACTATACATCATATGAGCAAAGTTGAGTATACTGCTGCTGATAAAATCTTACATGATAACATGTTGAATTATTCAAATCAAAACACAATCCATAATGGTACCGTCGCCGTAACTAATGACTATATTCCGCGACGTATTGGCAGACCTCCAAAAAAACATATATTGAAAGCTCAAGCACACTGTGTACTTCTTCAACATGATACCGCACGTCGACCAATGGGACCCCCTATCAAGAACAAAAAACATGAATATAATGCAGTTTCAACGACAAAAGAAAGAACTGTAAATACAACAATAGGTATGTACCATAAGCTTTTCCTAATTCATAAAACAAAGAGATGTGTTTGTAATGTACGAACAAATTGATATATGTTACGTTAATAATTAAATAATAAATGACCATGGAACAACACCACAACAATCAATGGATACCGCACGTCGACCAATGGGACGCCCTGCCAATAACATAAATCAGGAATTTAATGCAGTTTCAACGACATCAGATAGACCTGTGAATACAACAATAGGTATGTAGCATATACTTTTTCTAATCCATACAACTAAGTGATGTATTTGTAATGTTCAAACAAATTGATATAATGTAACATTAATAATTAAGTGATAAAAACAACATTGGAACAGAATCACAACAACCAATGGATATAGCACGCCGACCAAGAGGACGCCCTATCAAGAACAAAAACCCTGCAGGTGAAGCAGTTCCGATAATAACAAAAACACCTGGTGACATTCAATGTACTCTATGCAGAGGACAATACTCTACACGCAAATCAGAAAGGCTGAGAGAAAAAAATGAAAATGGTTAGACACAAAACATCACATCATTCACTTTCTAATGTTACAGATCAAGCCAATGAACAAAGCCAACAAAGATAATCATTTGTTGGAATATCAAATTGTACGAAGACTTTATCCTTTTTCCAAACCGATGTTCCAAACACTCCTTTATTAACATTAAAATAAACAATTTTGAACTTTGTCTTGATTAATTGTGTTTTGACAGATTACATCGACCACGGAGATCCAGTTTTCACGTGTGAATCTTGCGGCGCGTTGTTATGGCATGCTGAGAGTATGGTAGGACACACACATGCAACTTCGGATCCATACTCTATGTGTTGTGGCAGAGGAAAAATCAAATTAGGAGATGAGGTGCAAAATCTACCAAAATTGTTGATGGGGCTTATGAACGGAAACCACCCGAAAAGCAAATCATTCATTGAGAATATCAGACGATATAATGCAATGTTTTCATTCACTTCTATAGGCGCAAAACAAGATATGTTTGTTATTAAAACACCTGCACACATAGACAGGTTTATTTCATCAGAAATACCAGATAAAAATTAAGATCATGAACTTTACAGAATTGTCACCAATCACATGATTCATGGTCCATGTGGACCACAACGGCCAGGTTGTCCGTGAACTTTAAACAAAAAATGTACCAAAAAATTCCCAAAGCAGTTTAACGAACAAACTTTTATTGATGAGAGTGGGTATGCCATTTATAAAAGAAGGAATGACGGGTCGACTATAAACAAAAGTGGAATTGAATTGCACAACGGCTATGTTGTTCCCTACAATACCGGCTTGCTACGACGTTTTCAATCACATATTAACGTTGAGTGGTGCAACCAGGTAAATTCTATAAAATACTTATTCAAGTATATTAACAAGGGTCTAGATAGAGCAACAATTGCTCTAGAAGATGAAGACGTTGATGAAATCAAAGACTATTACGATTGTAGATATATTTCGTCATGTGAATCATCGTGGAGAATATATGGCTTTGACATACATGACAGGTTCCCACCCGTAAAAAGATTACCGTTCCACTTAGAAGGAGAATAATCTATCATATTCGATGCAACTGAAAGTATTGATTTTACACTGGAAAAATCATCAGTAATTGAAACAAAATTTGTCTCCTGGATGGAATGCAACAAGACAGATACAGAAGTACAAAAACTGCTTTACCACGAGTTTCCCCAACATTACGTTTGGAAACAAGAAGAAAGGATGTGGGTGAGAAGACAAAAAGGTACATGTATTGGCCATGTACATCATTTACCTCCTTCGTCTGGTGAGAGGTTCTATTTAAGAGTATTGCTAAACAAGGTAAGAGGAGCACAAGATTGGATTGATTTCAAGGAATTTGATGGTGTTGTTTACCTAACATATAAAGAAGCATGTCAAGCACGCGACCTATTGGAAGATGATAAAGAATATATAGATGGTTTGATGGAAGCCAGTCTATGGGGATCAGGAAATTATTTACGGGCTTTTTTTGTCATGCTAATTACAACAGATAGCATGTCAAGGCCAGAGATTGTTTACAACAAAACCTGGGAAGTATTGTCCTCAGATGTTGAACATATTGAAAGAAGAAAAAGAAATTACCCAGGTATGCAATGAATGTCTATTTGAGTTGCTTATATAACCGTATTTAAATTTACAGTTAAGTATTAATCAAAATTAACTGTTACTCAACACTCTATAAAATTTGTCTACACATAATGAAATTTAAAACCACACACATAATAATATCACATGTATAATTTCACAGCGTTAAATTTAATAATATGCTTCAAATAACTAATCAATTTATTTTCATGTACGGATTTAGAGCTTACAGACATTCAAAAGTATAATATATGTCTGACATATATTGAAAATATGCTCCTTCGCAACAACAAAAGCTTGAAACAAATAGCAAACATGCCATACCCGAACGAAATGTTCACCATGGCAAACTACAATAGGTTGGTGTATGATGAGTTGAAGTACAATACAGAGGAATTACACAAACAACACAAGAAAATGTATCGTACATTGACACACGAGCAAAAAGACATACATCAAACCATAATGGATGCTGTTTCTCAAGAAAAAGGAGGGATGTTCTTTGTCTATAGATACGGAGGAACTGGTAAAACATACCTTTACAAAACATTATCTACCGTATTAAGGTCAAAAGGCGAAATAGCGTTAAATGTTGCATCAAGTGGTATTACGGCACTTTTGTTAGAAGGTGGAAGGACAGTGCATTCTCGGTTTGCTATTCCAATCAATGTAGTTGAGGATTCTATATGTCATATTCCAGCAGATAGTGACCTCGCTGAATTGTTAAGAAAGTCTAAACTTATCATATGGGATGAGGCTCCGATGACACATAGACATTGTTATGAAGCGTTTGATAGGACATTGAGAGACGTATGCAGGACAAACCCATTCAAAACTTCTGATAAGGTTTTTGGAGGTAAAGTAGTTTTATTCGGTGGATATTTCTGACAAATATTGCTGGAGATTACAAATGGCAGCAGGCATGATGTGGTACACGCGTCAATTAACTCTTCATACTTGTGGCAACACTGCAACGTCATGCAATTGACTATGAATATGAGGCTAGAAACGGGTTCTAATGCTACTGAACGGAAAGAAATCCAAGACTTTGCAGATTGGATATTAAGCATCGGTAATGGAACAATTGGAGGTAAGAACGATGGAGAAGCAATGGTAGAATTCCCAGATGATATGTTGATCCCTTATTCAGACGATCATATTGGTTCAATCATAGAAGAAACATACCCCCAATTGATCGAGAACCTTTATAATCCCTCTTTTTTCCAAGAAAGGGCCATTCTTGCACCAACACATGAGCTCGTGGATATGATATACGATCGTATGCTGTAACTTCTCCATGGGGAACAAAAGAAGTATGACATTTCAGACTCGGTTGGTATACTTGATACGAACTCGAATTTTAATGAGGCACTTTACACAACCGACTTTCTTAATAGCATTCGCATTGTTGGCCTTCCACAACTTTATTTAAAATTAAAAGTAGGATCACCCATTATGTGCATGAGAAACATTGACCAAACACTAGGGTTATGCAACGGAACCAGGCTTCAAGTACATAGGCTGGGTATAAATATAATCGAAGAAAAGATTATATCTGGTGGAAGTGTTGGTACTATATGCGCAATACCAAGAACGGTCTTAAGCCCTTCCGATAATAAGATGCCGTTTAAATTTAATCGCAGACAATTCCCTATCGCATTGTGTTTTGTAATGACAATTAACAAAAGTCAAGGTCAAACTTTAACACAAGTAGGTTTATTTCCACAAAGGCCGGTGTTCTCGCACGGACAACTATATGCAACCGTGTCAAGGGTCAAAAATAGAAAGGGATTGAAGATTTTACGTTTTGATGAGGAGGAAAAATACACGAAATAAACAAAAAGTGTTGTGTATAAAGAAGCTTTGTTTAGAATTTAAGTTTGTCAATCATGGGATGTCATGGGTTGTTAAAAACCAGTCAGCGGGAAACAAAAAACTATCTGTGAACATTTCATGTCATACTAATTAAAACATATATCATGTCTCAACTATAGTTTCTTTACCAAAACAAAAGGGATGTATTGGCTGCTCATGTATTCTATGCTGAACAACTACACAGGAATGATCCAGGTACATAATTTTAAGTTTCATAAAATATATTAATATCATCGTATCTGCATACCTTAAATCAATCATGCAATAAGAATTTTAAAATCCAAAAATGCTTTTAAACATTGATTCTCACAAAACAGAGCACACACTAATAATTCAAACAAAAATCATAAAACTAAAATTTCTCAAGTTGCACATGAATAGTAATAAGCACTTTTTACCCGTTTAACCCATTGAGCCAAACACCCCTTCTGGGTTGGCTGTTTGCCTTTTTGAACTAAGCTAGGCTAAACTAAGCTTGAATTTGGGAGCACAAACCTAAATTAAGTGGTAATAGGTCCTAAAAAGCTAATTGAAACAGTGAATAAGAACTAAAATAAGCTATCTCTAATTTGGCATTTTTAAGGCTTTTAATTGACTATTAAGGGAAAAAAAATGAAAATGAACGTTAAACTAAGTAAGAACTGACATTATAGGAATCTAATGAGCTCAAATAAGCAGAGAAAGGAAAATTAAGCAGAAAATAAGCAGTTGTACAGTACTTTGACTTACGTTGACTTTTCTTGACTATTTGATTATTTGAAATTGAAACTGAGTTAGACAGGCTTGAACTCAAAATAAGCTTTCAAAAGCTTATTTGAGCTTAACTAAACAGAAAAGGAGCTTATGAAACTTACACAACTATAAATTGAATTACTGATTTAAATTTAAATCGACTTTAATTAAAATGAAAGCTTACAATTCTTGAAGAAATAAATTGAGTTCGAATGGGATTACACTTCTCTGAAAATAATCTAAACAACTAGAGCTTATCTAAATTCAACGTTAAAAATTAAATTACACTACTCCTACTTGAACTAAAAATCTACTTCCCCTTTCTGTGTGAGTGAGGGGATAATATATATCATCCAAAAAGCTTCTCTCCTCCTTCTCTCATCATTCCCAGCCCTAGGATTGGCTTCAATTAATCCCAGTCGTCCATTTAGCTTTTGGCGAGAAAACTTGTTGAGTGGGATTCCAGCGTGGAATGGACTCACGTGAAGCTTGTACTAGTCTGGCTATCTAGAGGGGGGGGGGGTTGGAGTGTGGCAGAGAAAAGCATGGGACATTGTTGTCTGGGTTTGATTTTGGTCTAAGGAAAGGAAAAATGGTGGTATTGGCGGGCAATGGTTTTGGGAAGGGTGGATTGACCAGGTCAAACCTGGTATTAGCTTAAAAGGACGGGGTATAGGTTTTATTGGGTTGGGCTTGGTTTGTTATTTGGTTGGGCTGGGTTTAGTTAAAGGTTTATTTGTTTAGTGGTTAGGATAAAAGGGTTAGGGTTTTAGTTTAGGATTAGTTTTAAGTTAAGGGATCAAAGCTGCCAAATTTGTAAATTGAGGGACCAATTATGCCAAATTCTGAAAATTGTCTCCAATGACCATTTTTGGCATTTTGACATTCATGATGGTTGACTTTTGACAATTTGAGCTTAAATGCGATCCAAACTTGAAATTCCTTTCCCGGCCTCGGCTTTTGACGATTTTCCAATCTCGTGCTCGGTTTTGTCCGTTTTTGCCTTGTTTTTAATCCTTTTGTACCCGAAACACATAAAAACACAAACCAAGAATATTTGCAACAATATTTGATCTATTTGGGTATTTTTGGTCATTTTTGTGTCTTATATGGGTATAAAATGATGAGTAAATAAGCACTCATCATCCCCCCACACTATCAATTGCTAGTCCCTAGCAATCCGATCATATAAAGTAATGAAAGGATCAAAAGAATACTAAGCATACCCCGTTTTGACTTTTTATTGATGCAAGAAATTTAAACTAGAACAAAAATAGATAACATGCTTGATTTCCAAAAATGGTATCATGGAACGGGATTCACACAAAATGGGTGTCTCTAGGGAATTTAAATCGTCATCCTCTTTTTATACTCCCAACTAAGCTTAAACTCATTGTGCAAAATGTTTTTGTAAAATGCTAACACTACTTATACTAATAATCTATGTAAGCTGAAACTTAACTTTTCACTCCCAAAATTATTTCAAGTTAGGTGTGTGTGCTCATTTTCAAAATTTTGACCGCAAAAATCGACATTTATTATGGTTGTCATTTGTTTAAGTCAAATACTAATTTACCGAGAACCTCGAAAATCTAAGGATCGAAAAGGGCCTTTTCCATGTAGCGGCTTTCTTCTCGGCACATCCCAAACCAGTTGGTTTTAGGTGACCAGGCTTTTGACACCCCACAGAGAATAGTACCGGAATCAGCGGAATTTCGATTTCAAAGATTTTGGATATTCCCACTAAGCTAGTATTAAATACTTAAATAGATAACAACAAACGACCATTTAGAGATTAGAGACTCAAAGGTGAGATCACTCCATGTAACGGCTTTCTTCTCGGCACATCCCAAACCAGTTGGTTTTAGGTGACCAGGCTTTTGACACCTCACAGAGAATAGTACCGGAGCTTTCGGGGTCTTTGAAATCAACAATCTACCAAATTACCGTTTAACCTTTATGACAAAATTGACGAATCCTAGTTCAACTTCCGATTTAAATTTAAGAAAAAGCAAGTTTCCTACATTTATTCATATAAACAACATATACATCTTTATTTTTGCAGCATCAAAACTTATTGCATTTTGCAATATCATTCCATGTTCTTATTTTGCAATATCATTCATTTTTTTTTCTTTTTCATTTTTTTCACACTTTTATATATATATATATATATATATATATATATATATATATATTATAGGAAAGTATGCTTTCTCAAAAATCTAAATAAAAAGTTGAACTCGGACTCTATATCAAAATTGTATAAAAATTTGTTTTGCATAACAAAATGATTTTAACGTTCAAACGTTTGAAAATAGCACTTATTTATTCAGATTAGGAGCTCCTGGGAGGAAAAGCCATAGATTACTTGTATAAGCTCTAAAAAGAACCAACTACTCTACGCTTAGCATTTTCATTTGCACAAATCGTAAAACTTTAGTCTAATCGTTAAGGAAGCAGCCAGATCAATACTCTGGCAGAGTCGGGATTCCCCTTGTTCTAACCTAATCAAGACTAAACACTTTTTTTTTGTGCAAAGCACTTCTTTTTCATGCAATTTCTTATTAAAAAACGATAAAAAATTTTAAAATTTTTGGTCAAAAATGGGGGTACTAGGGCACTAGAAGGTACACATGTGATCAAATTTGCTAGAATTCCCCCCACACTTAGAATTGAATATTGCCCTCAATATTCAAAGTACCGGCTATTATGCCGACACTTAGAACGTAAAAAGGTAATACTAATAGCCAAGTGTGTGACAGATTTTTTTTTCCCAAATAGGATTAAAAAGATATCCCTAGATAATCGTTAGCAAAAACATCGGATATTGGGCGGCTGGATTGAAAACAGGCGCATCAATCATCACGATCTAAGGGAAACCTGCAAATAAGAGCAAAAAAAAACACACAAAAAAAGCACAGTAGAGGAATTCCCCAAATAGAAAGAAGTCAGAAACATGGGTTGTCACCCATGTGGTGCTAATGTTTTTGTTAACCGAGTCACTAGCTTGACTCGACCCCAAATTCATTTGTTCTTGGGGAAGCATGTGGAAGAGAAAATCTCCATCGGACTTTCATTCAAGATGTTTGGAAAAACATTGAAGCATATGAAAGTTCCACCCCGATGAGATACACCCGGCTCAAAAGAATGATAAATGGAGATGCCGGGGTCAAAAAATTTGTCCTCATTTTCAAAGGAGATAAGGAGAGGACAAGTCACCGTATAGGTGAAGAAGGGTAGAAAAACTCGAACGACATATGTGAAGTCAATATAATGGCGATCCTCAAAGGGAAATGTCACATATGTCGGAGAAAGAATGTATTTATGAATCTTGGGATTAAGAGTTGAGGTCATATCATCAAGTTTAGACATAATAGAGTCCTTCACCTCATTGTTCTCTAACACTCCATCAAAAAGAGGATTTACGTTACTAGAAAGGTACTCGTCATCAAATTCAAAAAGAGAGTTCGAACAGACTTGGATACTTTCATTTGGAACGTCCTCATCAAAAAGTGATTCGTCATCACTAGAGGAAAAATCATCTTTGAAATTGAAAAGAGGGTTAGAGAAAATCCCGGAAAAATCTTCCGCAATGTCAAGAGGATAATCACTACGAAAAGACCAATCACTTTCACTATCTGATATATCCTCATACTCACTTGGGATTGGGAAAAGGTTCTCAACACTAGACTTTATGAATTCGTCCGATTCCTTTTCAGGAATAGTGCTAAGATGCTCATCCCCCATAATGAGAGAGTCCTTGGAGTTCATAGATGGTAAGATGGATGTGATTGCAATAGACTGAGGGAGTTGAGAAATGATATCGCTCAAAGGAATAGTACTCTCCTCGTCGTCTTCCTCATCATCGTCATCGAGAATGGCAGCCTTGAGAAATATGGAATGCCTTCATGCTGCTCGTTCTTCGGCTAGTAATTCTTCCATAGATTTTTCATGACGATCTTCTTGGGGAAGTTTATTAACCAAATCCTTAACTTCTTCTATTAAATCTAGAACATGGAGAAGTTCTTGAGGAAGTGGCTGAGGTTGTGTTTGAGTCATTTGGTACTGTGGAGATTGGTCATGATAAGAATAATCATAATTGTTACAAGGGCCATGCTCATAGACAAGCGGTTCCCTCGTTTGACAATCGGAGTTATAATGCGGACCTCCACAGAATTCACAACAGTAAAACTGTTGTGACTGACTCGGTGAATCATATGGATATTGGCCATAACCAAAATTTTGATTACATGGAACTTGCTCATAGACAAACGTATTCCTTGGTTGACAATCAACTTTGGTGTGGACCTCCACAATATTCACAAGAATATGTTTCCATCTCATGGTGTGGGGGTTGGTTAAGGAAATTTGTTGTTTCATTGTAGGGATTTTGGTCATAGACAAACCCATTTCCCGAATTTAAAATGCTACAACCTGGGCAATTTCCACCATTTGGAGGTCCCCCACACCATTCACAACCATAATGGTAAGATGAAGACATAAAAAGAATTAAACGGATAAGAGGAATGAGAAGATTATTTTTGGAATTTTATAATTTATAAACATTTTGAAAAACACAAAGGGAAAAGGAAAATAAATTTGAAAAGAAAATCTTTTTGGGTTTTTATAAGAAAATATTTACGAGAGAAAACGATAACTTCTCGGAAAAAGGGTCTTCAAAACACGCATCGACAAACGAGAATCGAAAATTCACTTCAAGCCTTCCCCGGCAGCGGCGCCAAAAATTGATTCGCTTGAATCAATGCATAAATTTTCCAAGGAAATACAAGTGAAGTATGTGTAACCCGGGTCGTTATCCCCGATGAAGGATGAATGGAATTTGTAATTCGGTTTGTGATTGTGTGGATTGAATGGTGAGAATAATGAGATTTTGAGTTTTTAGACTAAAATAAGCACACAAATAAGCTATAGGTACTGATCAGTAAGTAACAGAAAGGAATAAGCTAAGGCTTTGATCTAATGGATTGTTTAAGCTAATTATAAGCTAAGTTAAAACTGGAATAAGCTAAGTGAAAATTGAAATAATCTGAGTAACTAACAATAAGCTAAAAGAAAACTGAATAAGCCACAAAAGCTAGCAAATAAGCAATGAATCAAACCAAAATAAGCAATGAGGTCTGCTGATATGCTTAGGTGTAGCGCAAAAAGTGGCTTTTTAAGCTACTAAAAAGCTAGTGAAAAGCTGATAAAAAAATCACAAAAATATGGGACAACTAGATAAGCAGCCCAATATTATCTGTGCCAAATTTTAGCTTATTCTAACTTATATTGAACAAATTAAAAATGAAAAACATCAGCTGATCTAGACAAAAATTATGAAAAAAATGCAGAATTTGCAGGTGTTTAAAAGCTAATGGAAAAATTCATAAAAATGTGGAATAAGTGCACTAGCAACCCAAGATTATCAATACCAAATTTTAGCTTATTTGAGCTTATAACAAAGAAATGAAAAATGGAAAACATGGGCTGAAAATTGACAAAATCAAAGCATGCAGTCTGCTATATCTAATGTAGACTGATGTAAGGCATTTCTAAACCAAGGCCTTAAGGGACTATATGACTACTCATTATGCACTGAAATGAACTTATAAACATCTAAAATAGAGGCTGGAAATGCATAAGCTAGTGAGGGGCTTATTTGATCAGCTTGCTATCTTAAACTACCAATATCCACCCAAAACATTAAAAGGCTTTAAATTAACTAAAAACAATCTAGAAACAGCTTATATCAATGAACCTAGACTAGATCAAAATTTCTCAAGTTGCACATGAATAGTAATAAGCACTTTTTACCCGTTTAACCCATTGAGCCAAACACCCCTTCTGGGTTGGCTTTTTGCCTTTTTGAACTAAGCTAGGCTAAACTAAGCTTGAATTTGGGAGCACAAACCTAAATTAAGTGGTAATAGGTCCTAAAAAGCTAATTGCAACAGAGAATAAGAACTAAAATAAGCTATCTCTAATTTGGCATTTTTAAGGCTTTTAATTGACTATTAAGGAAAAAAAATGAAAATGAACATTAAACTAAGTAAGAACTGACATTATAGGAATCTAATGAGCTCAAATAAGCAGAGAAAGGAAAATTAAGCAGAAAATAAGCAGTTGTACAGTACTTTGACTTACGTTGACTTTTCTTGACTATTTGATTATTTGAAATTGAAACTGAGTTAGACAGGCTTGAACTCAAAATAAGCTTTCAAAAGCTTATTTGAGCTTAACTAAACAGAAAAGGAGCTTATGAAACTTACACAACTATAAATTTGAATTACTGATTTAAATTTAAATCGACTTTAATTAAAATGAAAGCTTACAATTCTTGAAGAAATAAATTGAGTTCGAATGGGATTACACTTCTCTGAAAATAATCTAAACAACTAGAGCTTATCTAAATTCAACTTAAAAATTAAATTACACTACTCCTACTTGAACTAAAAATCTACTTCCCCTTTCTGTGTGAGTGAGGGGATAATATATATCATCCAAAAAGCTTCTCTCCTCCTTCTCTCATCATTCCCAGCCCTAGGATTGGCTTCAATTAATCCCAGTCGTCCATTTAGCTTTTGGCGGGAAAACTTGTTGAGTGGGATTCCAGTGTGGAATGGACTCACGTGAAGCTTGTACTAGTCAGGCTATCTAGAGGGGGGGGGGGTTGGAGTGTGGCAGAGAAAAGCATGGGACATTGTTGTCTGGGTTTGATTTTGGTCTAAGGAAAGGAAAAATGGTGGTATTGGCGGGCAATGGTTTTGGGAAGGGTGGATTGACCAGGTCAAACCTGGTATTAGCTAAAAGGACGGGGTATAGGTTTTATTGGATTGGGCTTGGGTTTGTTATTTGGTTGGGCTGGGTTTAGTTAAAGGTTTATTTGTTTAGTGGTTAGGATAAAAGGGTTAGGGTTTTAGTTTAGGATTAGTTTTAAGTTAAGGGATCAAAGCTGCCAAATTTGTAAATTGAGGGACCAATTATGCCAAATTTTGAAAATTGTCTCCAATGACCATTTTTGGCATTTTGACATTCATGATGGTTGACTTTTGACAATTTGAGCTTAAATGCGATCCAAACTTGAAATTCCTTTCCCGGCCTCGGCTTTTGACGATTTTCCAATCTCGTGCTCGGTTTTGTCCGTTTTTGCCCTGTTTTCAATCCTTTTGTAGCTGAAACACATAAAAACACAAACCAAGAATATTTGATCTATTTGGGTATTTTTAGTCATTTTTGTGTCTTATATGGGTATAAAATGATGAGTAAATAGGCACTCATTAGTTTCCTTTGTGACTTACAACCTTTGATGTGAACCATAGTTATGAACCTTCATTATGATGCTTTGATATGAACCTTTGATATGAATCTCGCTATGAACCTTTGGACATGAACCTTTGCTATAAACCCTTGATGTGATTATGATGGCTCTTATTATGTATTCTGTATCTGTATCACTAGTCATGGGGGTTCCATGACCATGTCATTGATGCACCAATGGCATGACTCTAGGGTGGGGGAGTGATGACCCATCACGTCCCTTTTATTATATTATATGTACGGCCACGATGATTATGATTTTCTGCAGGGGCGTATGGATGCATCCTAGATCTGGATCTATATCTGTTAAATATATTTTTTCTGGTGTATGGTAATTGTGTGCAATACATGCCATACACACATGGGAGTTCGCTACTCCATTTATGTTACTTAAGAGGTCTCCCCTCTTTTTAATTTATGAGAAGTGAAGACTATGTTATGTTCGAGCCAATGGTATGATGATTCTGTTTATGCAGGCGACTGCATAGATTCCTATTACTTAACCTATACACTATGTTTTCCCTTACATCACATTATGCCTACTTATGTTTTCCCATTGTACTTCATTTGGACTTCACATTTATATTCTGTTTTCTATTATCATATATCCGTTCACTGGGCTTTTAAGCTCAGCCGCATTTCTTTTCACCGCGGCAGGTTTTAGAGGGAAGCTGGGATATGAGTGAAGAGTGCATAAGAGCTCTTAGAGGACTACACCTTTGATAGCTACCTTGGATTAGAGTTGACATGGAGATTTTCAAGACTAGACTTATTGTACCTTTGTTGTAATCCTTAGATTTCGTTTGTAACCTTTGAATTTAATTGCATTATTAAAGTCTTCCGCTTTTGTATGTCCTGTTTGACACCATAAATGTGATATCTTAACCCTTGTCGGGTTGGGGTGTTACAATTATGGTATCAGAGCCCAGGCTACGACTTGTAGTACATAAAACCTGGACCTGTGAAATTTGGACCCTTAGGCTTCCACTGTACGAGATTATAAGACAACCCTTGAAGTTCTGCCTTAGATTTTCCCTATAGAAACTTTTATTATGACCGGTGGGGATTGGGTAGATTATGCGATAAGACATTGATTATTTATCTTTCTTCCGCGCCGCTCTAATTTATGCCTCTGCTTTCAGTTAGGCTCTTATAAGACCATTCGTTCCGGAGACTTAGGAAATTTAGCCAGATACGCAATATAAGTTTAGTGATCACATAAGTTTATAATGCTTTAAGACTTTTGTACTAATGCCTTACAAGTTTCACTCTCTGATGTGACCGCATTCTTTGAATTTCAATCTCCGATTCGTTTATGATTCGTTTGGATACCTTTTCATTCGTTCAGAGAATTCGTATATGTATGAATCCGATGTGTTCGACACATTCTGTAGCTTCCCTTGCTTTTGCTAAGCATATTAAGGTCCCATCGGCACTATTAGAATCTGCCTTACTCATTTCTATTCCTATGAGAAAACTTGTGATTATCCGTCACGAGTATCGGAATTATCTAGTATGTTTTGAAGGTATTGGAAGATAAGTTCGTTCTTCTAATCTGTTCCCTTTGGGAATGTTTAATTCGATGTTATTTGAATATGAATTTGTTGACTGAGCATCGAGATGCTAACAACAGTCATATTAGATTTGTAATCTTAGGGGATTTGAGAGACTCGAACTCTGTATCATGGTTCCTAACCTGGTAAATAATTTCGATCACCTCTATTTTAAATTCGTACGTTAATCTGTCGTGGTTATGAAGATATTTCGTTTGATGAAACTCGACTTGAGAGTTATTCGGTTGTTTGAAATTTTTGTAATGTATTCCTTAATGAACTGTCAAGATTTCTATCTGAGTGTGATCTTGTTTTGATCTGGTTATGAAGTTTGTTTAGTCACGACTCGAGGTAAACTGTGGTTGCAATAAAGTCATGTGTATATGATGCAAGTATTATGATGCCTGGCCAACGTGATAATAGTTACATTATATAACTTGAACTTATTGGGATCATAAGGTGTCTTGAGAAGTGCCTGAGATCAGTAAGTTGGTTGATTCAGAAACTCTATCCGTATAAGAGCAATGTTTTTTTCCTAATTCTGAAACTCCGTGTTTTATGACATCAGTTGAATGGAAAGAATTGAAGGACCGGCTTTTAGAAAGTGGTTTTATCCGTTTGAGTGTGTATCCGTGGTGTACTCAAGTTGTATTCATGAATAAGGATGATGATAGCATGAAGTTGTGTAGTGATCTCGGGAAGCTGAATAGTATTGTGGTTAGAACCATTATCCGTTACCTCGAATCGACGATTTGAATTAATCAACTCCAGAGTGTGAAGTCTTCCCAATGACGAATTTTAGATCTGATTATTTTTCAGTTACGTTTAAAGGAGCGAGATGTTCCTAGAATTGCTTTCCGTATTCATTTTGATCTCTATGAGTATTGTGATGCCAATCGCATTGGCTACTACTCCGACTGTTCCTATGAACATGATGAATCGCGTCTTTCATGAATACTTGGACAATTTGTCATAGTATGACATATTGGTATATTCAGAGACGAAAGAGAAACACAGAAATCATCTTCGTATTCTGTGTTGAGGTTTCTACGTCAGAAGAAGCTATATGTTACACTCTCGAAGAGTAAATTTTGGATTGGGATGAAGAATGAGAGGAGAATTGTGAGGAGCTAAAAATAGAATTGTTTCTACTCAAGAAGGGTACTTAGCTGTTGTCCTTATGCAACACGGAAAGATTATTGGAACAGCTAGAACCGCAAGAAGTGAACTATCCAACGCATGACTTGGGAGTGATTGGTGACAGGCATGAAGAAGCTCGGGAGCAAGATGGTGGAACATGATCTATGTTAGAAGACTTGAAGGAAGCGGTTTTGATTGAAGCACACTATTTGCTCTACTCATCTTAGTTGTACTATTATGTGTAGAGACTTGCATCATAAATTTTGATGGAATGGTATGAAGACGGTTGTGACTACATTAGTGGTGAAGTGGTTGGCGTGTCAACAGGTTAAGATTCAGTATCAGCGTACAAGTGGTTTTCTTTAGTGTTGGATGTTCGTGTGTAGAACTGAGATTAAACTTTCAGGGGTTTGGTAACGGAAATTCCACGCACATTTAGGAAGGACAACACGACTTGAGTGGTAGATGACGGTTTGACTAGGTCGGCTCACTTGGAAGATTGGCAGTGATTTCTTTCGGCAGGAGATTATTCAAAACTACATGGCGCACCTGCAGTGATCGTGTCAGAGATTTGCGTTTCAACATCACATTCCTAGGAAGAGCTACTGAAGGCTTGAGGGACCAGACTCGAGTTGGTAATGCTTGGCACCTCCAAACCGATGAGTAAGCAGAACAACTATTCACACTTGGAAGTGGGGTTGAGCAGGATTTTTGACAGAGCTGAAGAACACCTTTTGGGTTAAATTAGATTAGGGAGCTGGTTATTGAAGGACCTGAGTAAATCCAATGACTAATGGATTAGTTATCATGTTGGAAGAGAGATTCTGAAACTTTAGACCGGGAATTGGTGTGTTCCGTGTGATGTTCCGTACAACAGTGTTGGGCGTTTTGGCGTATGAGGAAGATTTAGTTCACGACACGTTAGACCTTAGATTTATTCTGATCCGTGCGATTATTCTACCTATTCCATTAGACTTCTGATACGTTTTGATATTCCGATATGTGCTTAGTTGATCGTCGATACGATTTTGTTACCCACCTCTTTATGAAACTCTTGATACGTTGATGATTCGTTATACGCTTCTCTGAGTATTAGCAAGTTCCTTAGTTCGTCCAGAATCTGGATAGAGTGGATGAAGTTTTATCGTTTATTACTACCTCCGTTTTTTCCTCATGTGTACATGTGTTTCATGTATCTCTTAGTGAGATTACAAATATCATATGTCATGTATATGTTCCGCATTTTTTCGATTGAGATTTGTTATGGTTTGTCTGTTATTGAAGAACCTGAGGCTATCTTAGAGCGTCAGGATCGGGTCATGAAAAATTGAAGAATTATACGTATATGTCATCCACACATCTTCTGTGATTCGATAAATTCCATCTGATCTCTCTACTCCAATTTCGAGGACGAAAATTTTCTTTTAGAGGGGAAGAGTTCTAAAACCCAAAATTTTCATCTATTTGAAATTCCCATTTTGCCCCTCTAAAAATTTTGAAACTTTAAAAGCATACAAATAATTATGCAAGAACATTATATTTTTAAACTAAGTATGAGAATTAACTACATGTCATTTAAAACATTACGTTATAATTAAATTTCACCTTAGAATTATAACGACCTAAATTTCGAATTAGACTTTTACATACGATACGCTACAGCCAAAAATTTAGAAAACTTAAACTATGCACATAAGATATATGTTATAACCTAAGTCTTTAAAAATATTATATCACATGTTAAGAGTTAGCATGGTCCGACTTTATTAAAATTTGGTACAACACATTTGAATATCAATATATGGAAACTTGAATGGATAATCACCACCCCACATAAAATCGGATCAATCTCACAAATAATTCCCCAAAATTTCGGTATAATCCTCCACTAATTTAGCTCAATCATACGACTTCCCTATTTTTTTATAAATGACTCACCTAGAATCAAACACAATTATTGGCCATGATTCTTTCCTTACACGGTTTGAAACTTAACATGGTATGAACCTGTTATCCCATGTGTACACTTTAAAAATAAACACACGCACTCTCCATTGTTTCATGCGTACAAGACAACACATACACACATCAAACATAACTACAATCAATACCGAACCATTCACCCTTGTGATCAGAAGTCGACAGGATAAGACCATATCATTGTGAATATATAATCCCTTCATATGAGAAGATACATATACTATAATTCCTTGTCTAATACTAAAACAATAAACACTGCTTTCCATTTATACTAAACACGGTTTGAAGAGATCATTCATACCTCATTCGTGTATAACATGTCCTGCTCAACTCTCTCTCCCTAAACGAATTGAAAATAAAAATAAATAAATAAACAAAGTTCCAAAACGCATTTTTCTCTTGGCAAAGATAAAGAGTCGAAGGCTGTTGAGACTGTGATCGCGCCAAGGGTAGCAGCCTTGGTGTTCTAGTCGTAGCAGTTTTTGGGTGATTCGTGTGCGGTCGATTTCGAGTACCAATTTCCTTTCCTTTCGATCACTCTTGACTCAGCCTTAAGGTAAATCCCTATCTATCATCGACATACATATCATTCGATAATCATGCAAACGTACGTGTGATAAAACAGATTTTTACACTAAAAATTCGATTACATATATAAAAGAGAATATCGTACGTAAAACATAATAGCAATCTTGTTAACAATAATGTCGAGTATAGTTTCTTTTCTTTCGATCCAACCTGGTTCAGCATTAGGGTGTAATCGTTAACTGTTATTGGCATGCATAATATATACAATATGTTACACGTTAAAATACTATGTCGTTTATAAGGGACGAACAGGGTATGGGATTAAACAAGTTCGATTTATGAAGTTGAAAGTATAAGTTGTGGCTTTGCATGTTACACGATATAATAAGCTACGAATATAGATAGCACCATAATCACCACTGATGACGAACCGTTAGATCGCGGGTTTTATGACATGAATATACATATGCATGTTCTAATGTTATATCATATTATTGGCTTTAGCAACTAAAATGGAATAAAGAAAGCTGTGGTTTGTGGTGAAAACTGGGAGTAAGTATGGTAAAATACGACTAATGAAGAATTCGAAATCGGGTCAGGTTGGTAATACTCTATCTCGATTATAACATGTAAGGAAGCAATGTTTGCATGAGATTTTAAATACAGTTAGACCTAATCATGATTTATCTTCATGCCTAATTAACTACAAAACCACAGCGAAAAAGATTGTGAAGAAAAAGGAAAATAGAAACTATAGTTACATCTAACTCTTTTTCGTTGTCGCTGAATTAGTAATATGTCAAGTTGAATACATAGAGTCAACTATATTATCTACATATATGGTACTCCCAATGATTCTGAAAAAAAAAATAATTAGTCAAGTTGCATTCATTCAATCATGTTGGCAAAATAATTTATGGCAATGGACTTCGTATTTTAAAATCTAATTGCAATTTTGTAGCACTTAGTCTAAGATAGTTGATTTAGAGACAGTTGACATTCATCTGCCCCACTGGATTAATACTACCCATTGCAACTTATAATATTGTTTCATAACTTTCATGGGATCACATATATTTGTGTGATAAATTCTTGAATTATGCATGAGTTATAATGGGTCGGTTTGGATAAGATACAAAAAGGGTTGTCAGGTTGATTGGCATGTCGAGTAGAGTCAGATTTATGAATTAGAGATCTATTGCATGGAATATTTTAATGATGTGCTAAATATGCAAAATATAAGAATTTGTAGTATAATTATGTAATTTACGCTTTAGACCCTAAACTATTAAGAGTTGTCATATTAACCCCTAAAATATAATATTGGTTATATTAAGCCTTTAAGTTTACTAAATTGTTATTTATAACCCTAAAAGTTATTAGATCGGAAAACTTACTAAATATAGAAAGTTACTAAATATGGCAGGTCACTAAAAATAGAAAGTTCCTATAAATGGAAGGTTACTAAAAGTGGAAAGTTTCTAAAAATAGAAAGAACCATAAATGGGAAACTTTAATAACTGTAAGTGGTAAATTTGTAAAATGAGCTTATAAGTAATATGTGATTATTAAATTGTATAAGTTCGGTGAAGAAAGAGTGACCTTCCGTTTCTGTGTAATCCACCGTTTTCCATTTGTCTGTTTACAATAAGGTACGGATATTCTGACCTTATCATTAAGGTTTCCTTTGTGACTTACAGCCTTTGATGTGAACCATAGTTATGAACCTTCATTATGAACCTTTGATATGAACCTTTGATATGAATCTCGCTATGAACCTTTTGGACATGAACCTTTGCTATAAACCCTTGATGTGATTATGATGGCTCTTATTATGTATTATGTATCTGTATCACTAGTCATGGGGGTTCCATGACCATGTCATTGATGCACCAATGGCATAACTCTAGGGTGGGGGAGTGATGACCCATCACGTCCCTTTTATCATGACTCTAGGGTGGGGGACATGAACCTTTGCTATAAACCCTTGATGTGATTATGATGGCTCTTATTATGTATTTTGTATCTGTATCACTAGTCATGGGGGTTACATGACCATATGTATGGCCACGATGATTATGATTTTCTGCAGGGGCGTATGGATGCATCCTAGATGGATCTGTATCTGTTATATATATTGTTTCTGGTGTATGGTAATTATGTGCAATACATGTCATACACACATGGGAGTTCGCTACTCCATTTATGTTACTTAAGAGGTCTCCCCTCTTTTTAATTTATGAGAAGTGAAGACTATGTTATGTTCGAGCCAATGGTATGATGATTCTGTTTATGCAGGCGACTGCATAAATTCCTATTACTTAACCTATACACTATGTTTTCCCTTACATCACATTATGCCTACTTATGTTTTCCCATTGTACTTCATTTGAACTTCACATTTATATTCTGTTTTCTATTATCATATATCCGTTCACTAGGCTATTAAGCTCAGCCGCATTTCTTTTCACCGCGGCAGGTTTTAGAGGGAAGCTGGGATATGAGTGAAGAGTGCATAAGAGCTCTTAGAGGACTACACCTTTGATAGCTACCTTGGATTAGAGTTGACTTGGAGATTTTCAAGACTAGACTTATTGTACCTTTGTTGTAATCCTTAGATTTCGTTTGTAACCTTTGAATTTAATTGCATTATTAAAGTCTTCCGCTTCTGTATGTTCTGTTTGACACCATGAATGTGATATCTTAACCCTTGTCGGGTTGGGGTGTTACATACCTCATTTTCCATATCTTTAAACACTACTTTTATCTGATTGACTTCAGTTTTAAGGGTTTGTTGCATCCCTTCAAAGTGTTCTTTGAGTAATTTAAACAATGGAATGACCTCAGTCAAGTAACACCTTTTTGTTTGTTCAAAACCCCTTTCCCCCTCAGTAATTCCAGTTGGTGTAATTCTCTTCTTACATGTTTTATCAAAATCAGCTAATAGTTGACAAAGTACATATATGCTAATTAAGGTTTTACATTCTGTGGGAAGAGTCAAAGGAACCAAATGCCTAGGTGTATTGGGAGGATACACCGTCGCAGCTGCAATTTTCCTAAGGGATGGAGTTTTGGCATCAAGCTCATCGGCCTTTCTCTTTTCTATATCTAAGGACCAAAATATTTGTTCAGGCGTTAACTTCTTTTGAGGTGCAAACACAGTCAATCGATTCTCCTCATAATAATCATGGGGTTTGACTATGATTCGATTGGCTATGCATTTGGGATCCTTCATTTTCTCAGTCATTCTTTCTCTATTTCTCTCTTCTATTTCATCGCTCTCTTCTAATGATGTAACATCAGGAGGGGCATGACCAGGCATAATCATCACATTTGCATCATATAATGCAGGTTGGGCTACTCTAGCATTCCTAAGGATAGCTAATTTAGGTTCACCTACATTACTTTCACTATGCTTATCACACAACTTTTTGTGCTTTTGAATCATTTGAACCGTTTGTCTAGATTGGTCTTGCGTGTACAACTTATTTTCAAGCTTATTCTTTAAGGTTTTAAGTCTGGAAAAATCATTTAAGAGTTTAGATTCTTTTTCTATGAAATCTTGCTTTAGTGTTTTCACACTTTCTTGCATTACTTGTTTAAGCTTGAACAGTTTGCTTAAGTTTCACTTGTAAAGAATGTAACTCCATTTTCAATTTTTCTTCCCTTAGATTACGTTCAGAAATAAGTGTACGCATCTGACCATCCATTTCTTGCTCACATTTAGTTAACTCAAACTTAGCACGTTTTTCATATATGGCCACTTGATCTTTATAGATGTTAAGTTGGGTGGTTAATGGGTCTTCAGGAACAAATTCAGTGTTCTCATGCCGCACATAATCATCATTTAGAATAGAAGATGCACAACTAGGTACAACAGGCGCTTCATTGTCTTTCACATATTGTTCATATGGGATAACATCGCTATTTCCCATATTAGCAATATCTGACTCAACAACGTCTGTCTGTTGTACTTTGTCGGGAATCTTTTGTTCGTGCAACACATTATCATCATTAATAACAGAAGATACCCCACTAGGTTCAGCCGACGCTTCATTGTGTTTTCCAAGTTGCACGATGTTCATAGCAGTATCTGACTCAACAATGTTTGTCTGTGGCTGATGAAGCTCTTTCTCTTGAGAATTCGTGCACACAAAGTCCATATTTGCACTAACATACTCAAACACGTTTATCTGTTGTACATCATTGGGAATCTTCTGTTTGTCAATCATGTCGTACAATTTGAGCACCTCAGCAATGACTGAATCCGAAGTCTTTGACATGATATGAACGTTCACGGGATTTTACAAGTCTATGATTTAAACCGAGAAATAGATTCTTTCGCAGGATTTTACAAAAATCAAGAATAAACCGTGATTTGATTACTTGAATGTGTTATGATGAAAGTTGATTTAGTTTGGTTGACGCAAGTTGTTACGGTGAAATTATGGTCTGAAAACTTAAAACCTCAATAACGGAGTTACGGTTCAAAAGTTATGGCCGTTTGAAGTTTTGACGTAAAAGGTCAACTTTTAGTCAAACCGCAAGATCCACTGGTCAAACCGCAAGATCTTTGGTCAAACCGCAAGATCTTTATCAAACCGCAAGAGACAAACCGCAGTGATCAAAATGCAATGACCAAACCGCATGAGCAAATCGCAGAATACACAAATCGCAGAACCTCAAACCGCAGCACCTCAAACCGCAAGAAGTCAAACCGCAGTACCTCAAACCGCAAGAAGTCAAACCGCAGGACTTGGTCAAACCGCAGTCACAAACAGACAAACCGCAAGAGACAGAAATGTCACTTTCAGTACTTTTTGTCTTTTTCCCGTTATGGTTAAAAGCCAAACCGCAGTCAGACACTTTTACCAAACCGCAACCTATGCTTACCAAAACAACACAAACCGCAACGAAGAACAATATACCGAGAGCCAAACCGCAGTTAAGAAAAATTCTTCAATCTTCCAAGAAATTAACCTCCAAGGCCGTAGCAAAGCAAGAAATGATCCTAGTGCTATTTGTGAGCAAGAAAGTACAAAGCTTTAACGATTCAAACCACAAACAAAGATCAAACTAGTGTTTTCTTTACTTTTTTGTACGAACCAAAAACCACCACAAATCACACTACGAATCTGAATATGCACTCACACGAACCTAACCATGGCTCTTGATACCAATTGTAGCATATTCAATAACATATAACACACGTATGATGTGATTTTGGCCGAATCTTTGTAGAGAGAGAAAGAGAGAAGTTGGGAACTAGAGAGAGAAAGTGATATGTGTTAGATTAAAAGTGAAGGAGTTCCAACCCTTCCCATGTGTGGGAAGGGGTATATATACTACAAGGTTTAGGTGCCCTTAGTGGGCTGTGGAGTGAGCTGACAGTGGGTAAAGACCCGACCCAACTCCATAAATATTAATATAACTAAACTAATATGAATAATACTAATAAGCCTACGAGCTACATAGATGCTAAATAGATACTCGGGGTGACCGAGTCTTCATATGAATATTTATAATCCTAACAATTTGGCCTAGCAGTATTAACTACTGGCCTAGCAGTATGAACTCTTTTATTAACAGCATTAACCCTTTTCTCAAAACTTCTGTTGGTAAATGTTGTTTTCTTATAAAAGGGCCTTTTAACAGTTTGTTGTGCTGATTTAGAAAAACATGATGTTGGTTTAGCACTGAAAACTGTTGATTTGGGGTAAGCAGTATTAAGTGGTTTTAGGCCAGTTTTCATCAAAACTGCTCTTGGAGCCACGTTTCTGTGAACACTGGGGTGAGCCTTTTTATCAAACAGTTGTAATTCACCCTTGTATTAGCATTCCCAGATACCCTTGTATTCCCATATACCATCCTTTTCCTTTGACGGTAATTGCAGTTAGCCTTCACATGGTCAAAACTACCACAAACAAAACAGGCTTTATTATACATCACAAATTCACTTCCTAGCCGTTGGGACTTCTGATTATTCCAATTTCTTTGATTTCGCCTAGGACTATGTGACCTGTACATCTCAGCATACTTAACTGATTTCCTAACTGGTTTCTCTTGTTGTTTAGGTGCAACAGATTCTATCTTAACAACAGCAGGAAAAATAGTTTTCTTTTCTAACTTCTCTTCTGACACCAATTTCTCAACTAAGGGGGTGTCAAAAGGTTCCCTAACCGCTTTAAAACTATCTTCACTATTACTCTTACAAGTCTTTGATCCTTAGCTTTCAGCCTCAGACTCTTTGACCTCCTCTAGATGGGACAAATCAAACTTTGGGGTTGGAAATAACCCTGTATGGGGAGGTGGAACAGCCTTATATCCTATACATGTCTTGAATTTGTCAGTAAGCTGACACTGTACAATCCTGTCTATACTTTTAGATGACCCTGCATATCTTTCTACATTAACTTCAATACTTTTTTTCTTTCTTAAGCTTTTCTAGCTCATGTTTAAGCACACTAATTTCAGAATCTTTGTTTGAGATATCTCTTTTTAATACAACAATATCTTGAGTAAAGATAATCTCATTCTTTTTATAAAAAACTAGTTGCACTTCTACAACAGCTACCCCTCTTTTATAATTAACTAGATTGAACTCAGATTGATTAAACTCTATTCTTAAATCATCATACTGTGTTTTGAGAGTTTCAATGCTTTTTAAATAGGTTTTTGAACAAGTTTTGTTAGTGTATACCTCAGAATCTGAAAGAGCCATTAGAGCCATATTAGTAGGGGTTTCCTCTTCTACCATAAAGCTCCAGTCAAAACAAACCCCATCAATAGCCACCATAGCTTTGGAAGAAGTTTGTTCCAAGTTCACAGTCTTTCGGATGCTCTCTTGGTTCCTGGATCCTCTGCTTTCTTGACTCCAATCTTGACTCCTATTCCTGCTGTCTTGGTTCCTTGGCCCGCTGCACTCACTTGCGAAGTGTCCCAACTTATGACAGTTGTAACATTCAACCTTTGACTTGTCATATCCAGCAGCGTCACTACCATTGATAGTGATCTTATTACCAGTCCTCTGGAAAAACCTCCTTGCCCTCATGCTCAACAGTGCTAACTGCCACTTCATATCCATCTCTTCTAAGTCATCTTCATGGATTTATCTTGGTCTTCATGTACAAGCTGAGACCCATTAGCTTGATTGGCAAAAAATGCATACACAGTAGCATCACTTAAGGTAGCAGTACTAGCTTGAGTGCTAGCAGTACTAACTGGAGTGTTAGCAGTACTAACTCCACAAGCAGTATTAACTTCACCAGTACTGCTAGGGCTGGGAGATGACACAAAGGCCATATTTTGATAACTTGAACTTAAACTTGAGCTTGTAGTTCTCTTAACCTCTTGTTCAACAATCTTAAAATTGTTGTAAAGGTCATCAAGACTCATCGTGTCTAGATCAGACTTATTCCTCCAGACCACAACATGAGTATTCCACTCAGTAGGCAGACTTCTCAAAAACTTCAAATTGAGATCTTCTTGTGTCTTAGTTTCACCTAAGACAGCCAGTTGACTTACAATCTTCTGAAGTCTATTGAAAATAGAATCAAGAGACTCTGTGCTTGGAGCACTAAAGTTCTCATACATCTGCTTCAGAAGAGTTTTATGTGTCTTCTTAGTTGCTTCATTGCCTCTAAACCTTCTTGTTATAGCAGCAAACAAGTTCTTAGTATCCTTGTATTGATTGAAGGTCATCAGATTTTCATTGGGAAGTGCCATTGTTGATCTCAGTTGAGCAATTGATCTAGTTAGTTATCTTAGATGTGAATCTAAAACAACAAGTATAGAAACTGTCTTGACTTGTAAACTATTAAACATAACGCGGAATATTATGTTTAATCTTACGAAGAACAATGAATGAAATAGTAGAATTCTCAACAAACACTTCAATATATTAAATATACGAATACTCAAAAGTATTAGGGTTTACAACCTTGAAGTGAATCGACTCTAACAATGATACGTACTAAACTCTAACCCTAGAACTTCCTTTTATAGACTAAGGAGTCCTAGTCGGTTTACAATAACTTTTTACACAAGATAAATCTTTTAGAATCAATTCTAAACTTATCTAAAACATACTATACATAGTTTATCTCTTTAGCAGTAGTATGAATTACTCTAACAGCAGTATCTTTTACTCCAGCAGTAGTATTCTTACAGCAGTAGAATCTCTAACACTAGCAGTAGTATAGAATACACTAGCAGTAGTATGATACTTAGAGTATTTTCCTTTATGCACCATGAGCAGTTGTATCATCCAGAGCAGTAGCATCTCTAATCCTAACAATCCTCCCCTAAACTTGATATTTTCTCCAAAATCATCAAGTTTCTTTTAAGCTTTAACCTTTACCAGGAGGAAGCTTCCAAACACATTTACTCCTTTTTCTTAAGATTTGGGTTGAGAATTTTTTTATACTTCTTTAAAAGTTTATAAGCTTGATCTTGAAATGAGAAATCTTTCTGCATCTCCAACATTCCAGGCTTCAACATCTGATGAATAATTTGTTTATTGAAGTTTAATGCAGGATAATCTTTTTTCACCAACATGTAGATAATCACTCCATGAGCACTTAAAGCATGAACACCACAAGAATGATATAAATACCATCTATGAACTGTGTTGTGATTTAACTTTCACCACTCAATATCTCCATCATGTGGTTCAAACATTATCTTCAAATAGTAATAAATTACCCTTTCATACACCTCCTTTGGTCTTGTATCACCATATTTTCCTTTGTATAACCTCTAGATGTTAACCACATCATCTCTATCCATCCAATACAGCATTTGTGAAAACCTAATAAACCTATAATACAAACCATTTGTTCTTTTAAACTCCTAATAGGCTTCACTCCCATCATGGATTCCAGAAGTATATGAGATGATTGGATGTTTGGCTGATAGAGGAACTGCATTAATGACCTCGAGTTCTTGATATTTAGAAAGAACTGTAAGAGCCATCATTTTTTCTCTATCATCTTCAGATTCCTCCTCATCATCAACTTTTTCTTCAATCTCATGCTCTGACTCAGAATTTTGCTCCACTGCTTTGTTTTCTTTCTACCAACACTCTTTTGTATAACTCCAGCTCTTTTAACACCTGAGCTTGAAGTTTCATTTTTTTCTTGCACAACCTTCTCTTCCACCTTCTCTTTCACAGTCTCAGTCTCTATCACTGTCTTTGCCTCCTTTACCTTATCCTCTAATCCCATAGGCACAAAATCATCAATTTCTCTTTTTGCATTGTTGTACATCTTGATAATTCCATCATCAGAGTAATGAGATAATTGAGTAAGTTTGTAGCCCTTCATGTTCTTCAAGTATCTTTCATGGACTTTTCTTCTTTGTTTGACAGTTGGTGGTCCGAGCATTTTCTTCTTTCTCCTTTCAGCAAGATACCATTTCTTTCTTTGTTCTTTGAACTCCTTCAACCATTTAGTTCGTTCTTCTATGGTTTGTGTATCTTGCTCTTCTTCTTTAATCAACTTAAAAAGCTTAATATCAACATCACATTTAATACTCTCTGCATCCCAAGCATCAAGTAATTCCTTTGATTTTGCTTCATCTTCAGCATGCTTTCTTAGTTGTTCAAGGACTTGTTGATTCTCAGATTTAAGCTCAGCAGCTAACTTCCTTGCAGCTTCTTCATTAAAATCAATTTGCTTCTCCTTAGGCCAGAACTCAAAAGGTATTTCAAATTCAGATTCAGGTTCTTCAACTATTATGCCTTTACCTTTGCCTGTGTACTATGGTTCTTGTGAAACAGCCTTCTTTTTTGGAGAATAGGGTTCTCTGATTGTCACTCCTTTAACAGGTGGTTTTGATGCTTCTAGTGGTTATGGTTGTGTTACTTGTTATTAGCATCCAAACTTTTCAAGCACACCCTCATTTCCTTCTTTATCTGCAACCATAAACTCATCAACATTATCACCGCTATCCATCTCCATATCCATTCCATCACCAACATTCTCTGCACCTGCACCAGTATCAACATCATGTGTTTCCTCTCCTGAGACCTTGTCATCATTCCTCCCCTGTTTGGGAGCATCCTCCAAACCTGTAGTCTCAGAAGAACTAACCTTCTGTGCAGTGCCAACCTTCTTCAATCTTTTGAACTTTGTTATTGGTCTTGGCCTCCTTTCATCTTCCAGTTGCTTAACTCTCAGCTTTAACTTCTTGATTTCACCACCTTCAGTTGCTATGAGTTGTTGAATTCTCAGCTTATACTTCTTGATTTCTTCACCCTGAGTAGCTGTGAGTTATTGTAGGCCAAGAACCAGTGACTCCAGTTTGGTACATTTAGCCATCAATGCTTTAACAAGTTCAATACTATCCTTACCACTTCGGCCTGTGTTACCTGGCCCGAGAGGCGGATCACTAGAATTGTCATTTTGTACATGTTGGTCCATCAATTCATTAGTTTCATGTCAACCCTCATCACTTCGGGATGTGTTACCTTCCCTGAGAGGTAAATCAATGGGTGTAAACTCAGTATCAAACCTAGTTTGATCATCTGAGCCCCCCAAATTATCCATTTAGCTGGGGTTTCCATCACCCGTACCAGGTTCATGAGAACCTGACACATTAGATGTTGCCTTGGTTGGGGTTTTAAGTATGTTACCACTGACCTGCTCTGCTTCTAAGCTAGCAGGAGTAGTGGCAGCCCCTTCCAACATGTCACTCACCACACCTGTGACAGCCTCATCTGCTACAACCATCCTAACACTAGCCTGAGGTAGCTCAGTGTTCTCATTTTGTGAATCCCTAGGGGTTTGGGTCTTTTCTGGTTATGAAGAGGATGTATCCAAAGTGGGTGTGTGTTGGGTAGTAGTTGTGATTTCTGCTCCTTCACCCTGATTTTGAGCCAATGACAACATATATGGAAACAGTGGTGTCACTGTCCCAGAAAAATCTTTGCCATTCTTTTTCAAGTATGAAAACAGTTTCTTTTGATGTTCAGGGCAAACAAATTCTCTTTTATGAACCTTAGGATTTGAAAGTTGTTTGTTCATAATGAGTTGCAGAAATCTTGGATAAATTTAATATTTTCCTTGTACATTCTTTTTCAAACCATCCATTATCATATTTGAAAAATTAAAAAGTTGTCCTTTAGCCAGAAAAATCATAGCAGAAGCCTGAGTTGTACTGAATTCATTCCAACCTGAAGTTTTAGGACTTAAACAATGTAGGATGGTATGAATTAAAAACTTCCATTGAGGACAGAAAAGACCTTTATAAAATTTTAAACCTTCAACTTTCTTCTCATACCCCATGTTTTTAAGTTCTTCAAAAATGATAGAATTTTCAAGACATACTATTTCCTCATCATCTGCAAAGTGAAGAGCTTCTCTTACAGATGATTCAGAAATAAGTATCTTGTGGCCATCTACCTTAGCCTTTAACTGTTCTTCCCCATTTGTAGTTATGGTCTTAACAGTAGACCAAAACTGATCAATGTGGGAAACATATATAGTTGGTTTTGCTGTTAATGCATACCTAATGTGAGTAGCATTAAGGAAATCAATTACCTCAGCAAATCCAGCAGCTTCATTAGGCTTTTGAAGAAAAGCGATTTGATTGTGACTATCAGAAAAGATTCTTGTCGACATTGTGAATTAGGGTTTTGATTTGGGGGTTTTAAAATCAGATGTTAAAAATTGTGTTAGGGTTTGAATTAGAGTGATTTATGAGCGCGTAAAACCAATTATGAGATCGAATTAGGTTTTTAAGCCCTTTGGATCGAATTAGGGTTTTATTGGCGCCAAATTTTCATAACCGTCCCTGCACTTACAAAATGAGCAGTAGAATCCTTGCTGTTAGAAAGTTTTGCCTAGCAGCAGAATCTTTGTAACTAGCAGTAGAATATCTGCTGAACTTTCCAAACACCTTTTTCTCTTTGAACAAGCATTCCCATTTGACTTTTCCTGCAAAAGATTAGTCCAAAACCACAAAAACACAAGAAATAATATGCCACAATAATCACAATTCACAGTTATACTTAGCAGTTGTATAAGCAACAAGCAGCAGAACTAAATATAACCAGCAACACATATCATAGCAAGCAGCAGAAACAACTTATTGACTAATAACAGTACAAATCCTTACAAAACATTACAAGAACACAAAGAGATAAGAATTTTCAAAGATTGATCATTCCAATACTAGCAATTAAGAATTGAAATCTACCCACATCAAAACCTTTTTGTGAGCAAATCTGCAACATTATTGTCAGTATGGATTTTAACAATTTGAATTAATTTCTTCTCAAAACAATCTCTTATAAAATGATGTCTTATCTCAATATGTTTTGTTTTAGAATGAAAAACATGATTTTTAATAATGCACATTGTACTGTTATTATCAATATAAATTTTGGTGTGCATAAAATTATACCCATAGTCCAGTAATTGATTATGAATCCAAAGCACTTGACCACAGCAACTTGAAGCAGCTACATACTCAGCTTCAGTTGTAGAATTTGCCACCACAGTTTGTTTCTTGCATTGCCATGAAATCAACCTATGTCCAAGATATTGACATCCTCCAGTTGTTGATTTCCTGTCTAAACATGCTCCTGCATAATCACTATCTAAGTATGCCACCAGATCAAAAGGTGAATCTTTTGGATACCAAAGGCCCAACCTAGGTTGACTCCTTAAGTACCTAAAAATTCTCTTTACAGCATTCAAGTGTGAAACTTTAGGGAAAACTTGAAATCTGGCACAGGCACACACAACAAACATAATATCTGGCCTGGAAGCTGTAAGATACATCAATGAACCAATCATTGATCTGTATAAATGGACATCAACTTCTTCACCATCTTCATCTTTGACTAGAGGCTTGTTGGACTCAATGGTTGTTTTAGTAGGCTTCACATCAGAAAATCCAAACTTCTTCAAGATATCGGTCACATACTTATCTTGATTGATAAATATGCCATCATCCTTTTGTTTGACCTGAAGCCCTAAAAAGAATGTGAGCTCACCCATATAACTCATTTGAAACCTGTTATGCATTAGCTTCTCAAAATCATCACATAACACCTTGTTGGTTGACCCAAAAATGATATCATCAACATACACTTGAACCAATAAGATATCCTTTTTGTCTCTTTTGATAAACAAAGTCTTGTCAATTCTTCCTCTACTGAAGCCATTGTTCAACAAGTACTTTGATAAGGTGTCATACCAAGCTCTAGGAGCTTGATGCAAACCATACAATGCTTTCTCCACCTTGTAAACTCTATCAGGATAATTAGGATTTTCAAAACCAGGTGGTTGTGAGACATAAACTTCTTCATCAATTTTCCCATATAAGAAAGCACTCTTTACATCCATTTGATACACTGTGAAGTTCTTATATGAAGCATAAGCTAAGAATAATCTGATAGCTTCTATCCTTGCAACATGTGCAAACACTTCATCATAATCAACACCTTCTTCTTGAGTATATCCTTGAGCCACTAATCTTGCTTTGTTCCTGATCACAATGCCGCTTTCATCCCTTTTGTATCTAAAAACCCACTTTGTACCAATTGCCTTTTTCCCATTAGGCAAATCAACCAAGGTCCAAACTTCTTGAAGCTTAAACTGCAACTACTCTTCTTGCATAGCTTCCACCCAACTTTCATCTTGTAATGCTTTATAAGCATTCTTGGGTTCCACTTGTGACAGAAAATAAGCAAACATGCAATTCTGAAGGTCTTTGTGACTGTTTCTTTGATGAAGGGATTTTGCAAAGAAACTTTGTTCCTTCAAATCCTTAACCATACTCCTTGTTTGAACAGCAGACTTTGGCTCTCCAAGGATCTGTTCCTTTGGATGATTCTTGTGAACTCTTGTGGTTTGAATAGGACGGACTGGTACCTCATCTTACATATTGGTTAAGTCAGCCTCTGCACCAAACCCATCCAAAGCTTCATCATCAGTATCTTCATAGATATTAATCTAACCAGGCATATTTGGATCATCAGGAGAGTCATCATCAGCAAAAGATCTTCCATCTTTGTCAGCAGTAGGAAATTTTGGTGCAGCAGTAGAAACACAAGGCTTAGCAGTAGTAACTTTTGGTTTAGCAGTAGAATCATAGTTACTGCTGCTAGTGCTTTTTCCTTTGTTTTCAACATTTGCTGATTCATTATTCTGCACTTCATCAACAATTTGTAGTCCTTCATTAACCACTTTTCCAGCATCAGAAGGTTTATCCCCACCTTCTATATCTCCTTTTGGTACTTGATGAACAACATCATCTTCTTGTGAACTCTTTCTCACTTTCTCTTTGGCTGTGAAAGTTGGACCAAGCTTCCATTTTTCAATCAAAATAAACTCCTTTGCAGATTCATTCACCTTAGCTTGTGTACCTGCATTAGAATCAGCTTTTGTACCTGCAGACTTATTAGTTGTACCTGCAATCACTAGCTCATAATTCATGCTTTTGGTTAGTGAATCAATATCAAACAGCCAGTCAGGTCCACTTCCTGCAACATTAGTTGTGGTTTCACTAAACCTAACATGCTAGTTTTCTTCCACATGCCTAGTTCTTTTATTGAATACCCTAAAAGCTTTACTATTGGTAGAGTATCCAACAAAGAATCCTTCATCAGCCATCTCATCAAACTTGCCTAGGTGATCAATGGTATTCAATATAGTAACAGGACACCCAAATGGTTTTAATAAATCTATCATAGGTTTCCTACCATGTAACAGTTCATAAGGGGTCTTGTTATGAGGCTTAACTACTTTACTCCTATTTTGCACAAAACAAGCAGTGTTGACTGCTTCAGCCCAAAAAGTAGTAGGTAATTTTGATTCAGACAGCATAGTCCTTGCAACCTCAATAAGTGTCATATTCCTCCTCTCAGCAACACCATTTTGTTGAGGAGTTCTAGCTACATTAAACTGTCTTAAAATACCTTTTTCCACACAAAACTAGTTCATAACACTATTCTTAAACTCAGTTCCATTGTCACACCTTATCACCTTAACTTTGTGATTTACTAGGTTTTCCACTCTTGTTATAAAAGCCTTAAGAATGCTAGAAGTTTCATCCTTAGTTGCTAAAAAGAAAACCCAAGTGAATCTACTATAGTCATCTGTGACAATTAGGCAGTACATCTTCTTGTTCAAACTTTTCACATATGTTGGCCCAAACAAATCCATATGCAACATATTTAAAGGCCCAGAAATAGTGTTCATAGCTTTGGACTTACAAGAAGCTCTGTGTTGTTTTCCCATCTGACAAGCAACACATGTTTCAGGATTTTCAAAAACTTTTGAAGGTAATCCTCTCACAAGGTTTCCCTTAACCAATTTATTAATAGTTTTGAAATTTAAATGACCAAGTCTTCTATGCCAAAGTTTGGATTCATCATTTGTGGCCTTTGCAAATAGGCAAGTTAAAGCTCTTTTGGGAACTATGTTCTTTATGTCAACACTGTATATGTTGTCTGTTCTAGGGACTCTAAGTAGCACAAATTTATCATCAGGCAACTTAAAATCAGGAGATAAGACAAGACATTCAGTGTCAGTAAAAAGAACAAAGTTCTTTTTGTCACACATTTGTGAGACACTAAAGAGGTTGAACTTAAGCCCTTTTACAAAGTACACTTTTTCAAAATCCAATTTTCCTGTTCTTATTGTACCTTTACCAATGATTTTACCTCCTTTAGGATCATTTCCAAAGGAAACATATCCACCATCAATAGCTTCAAAATCTTCAAGGTTGGACATGTCTCCTGTCATATGTCCAGAGCATCCACTGTCAAATATGCATTTGTCCTTTAATTCTTCTTGTAGATTGCCCTGCACATAAAGTAAGAGAATCAGTTTCTCTTGGGGACCCAAGCCATTACTGACTTGGATCTGCCTTGTGCATCAACATAGTCAAATCTCTTTAAATCCATTGATGCACTGCTGTTCCTGGAAACATGATCTAAAACCTTTATTTTTGGTTTCCAGACCCAACAAGCTGAGGCCTTTACAGCATAAAAATGGTTGCCCAAAACATTGTTTGTTATCACTTTTGGCTCAGCAGTAGAAACTGCTTTTGCCTTAGCAGCAGAAACAACTGTATTATTTTGAAAAGGCCTTTGTGCTGGAGCAGTAGTAATTGACCTAGTTACACCAGATCTCATCAATACTGCCCTTGGAACCATGTTTTTGTTAGCATGAGGGTGAGTCTTTTTAGAAAAGTTTTTGTGGTTCACCCTTCTGTTTTGGTTCCAAACTGGTTTTTGGTAGTAAAAACATTTTTCTTGTAAATGCTCAAAACTACCACAATGATAACAAGCCTTTTTAACTAACTGAAAATCACTACCTAACTTTTGAGAAATTAGATTGTTCCAGTTTCTTTGATTACCTCTAGGCCTATTATAGCTTCTTTTAGGTTGTTCTCTAGGTTCCTCATTATATTCAACTATCTTCCTAGTGATCTTGTCACCAAACACAGGTTTCACAAACCTAACCTGTTTAACTTTAGATTCAACTGTTTTAGGAATTTCTTCCTTTTTAATCTTTGGTGTTGACTCAACCTGTTCCTCATCACTATCTGACATCCAATCTTCAATAATTGGAGCATCAGAAAACATCTTTTCTACCTTAGGTGTTTCTTTATTAGCCTCACTAGATTCACCTACAGGTTTGCTATCAAGTTCACTTATAAAAGACAATTCTTTTCCTGGAGGTGCAAAAGCACTTTTAACTGGAGGAGCTACTTCATTATATCCTATTCCACTACCTCTCCTCATTAACTGAATCTCAATAGACTTATGCACAAGATCAGATGCAAATTGCTGTTTTTCAACTCTAACTACATGTTTTTCTTTTTCAGCCAAAGCTGCATCCTTTTCTTTTTCAGCCTCTTCTATCTTTCTATTAAGAATATTAATCTCACTGTTTTTAAGAAAAAGCTCACCTTCTAGTATATGAATCCTATCAACATACTCAATCTCATTCTGTTTAAGGAATTCAAGTCTTTGCTCTACATTTTTTATGCCAACTTTATAACCTAAGTTATCTAGATTTAAGCTCTTCTACAGTATCTAAACAAGATTTAAATGAACAACTAGAATCATTAGATACCTCTGAATCAGAACCAGATGATGAATAAGCCATGAGAGCAAAGTTGTGTCCTTTGGGTCCTTCTTCTGCCATAAAAGCAAAGTTGGGTCCTTCCTCAGCCTGATCACTCCAATCATAATCTCCTAGACCATCACAAGACACCAAAGCTGTAGTAGTCTTGGTATCTTCAGTAGCAGCCTTCCTTGAACTTTCTCCATTCTTCTTAGGTGCCCTACATTCCCTTGCAAAGTGACCTTTTCTTTGACAGTTGTAGCACTCAATCTTGGACTTGTCAAATCCTATGTTGTTTTGTCCTTTAAATTTGAGCTCCCTTCCTGTCTTCTTCAAAAACCTTCTGGCCCTCATTGTCAGCATAGCCATTTGCCAATTCAAATCAATTTCTTCAAGATCATCAGGATCAATTTGTTCCAAATCCTGATTCATAACTGGAGTACTGGTAGTAAGATTGTAGTTCGCTAATATCTCAAACACACACACGATATGAAAGCTAAAATACGATCTACTACTATGTAATAAGCTACGATTAAGAAGATAAGTAAATAAGCAAATAAGCTAAAGAGAATAAGATGAGAATTAGAGAGAATGGGAGGCTTTCACTATTTGAATGATTAAGCAACAAGGCTTTCGCCACTTACATGAAAAACCAACATGAAATATGATGCCCCATGCCTTCTATTTATAGGCTTTGTATTAGGGCAACATATACACAATTACTTCTAGAAGAATTAAGATAAGATGGGCGGTCCATGGGCTTCTAATGGACCGCACCATTAAACAAACTATTAAAGCCCTATTAAGCAACATTAATACAAAATGAACAAGACTTGAAATATATTTGAAACGTGTTCCTAACAATCTCCCCCTAAGTCTTGATCATCAATGTTGCTCGATGTCTTCTTTGCTTCTTAGGCTTCCGACGTCTTTATAATCTTTGTTTCTTTGTTCTTGTTCTAAGATGATATGATGTTGTCTCGATCTGCCAGTCTCCAACGTCTTCTTGTCTTCTCCATCATGCTCATATGTCTTTGACTTGTTTTCTGCAACATGTTCTCACTTTTCAATCTTTAACTTGAGAAAGGTTGAGATGTTTGAACTTTTGACTTTACTATATCATATGTTGAACTTTTGATGTTACTGAGTCTTTGAGAGAATATTTCTTCAAGATATGAACATGATGGAGTCTTGATGGTCGAACTCCAGCTCCTCAGCAGCAACAAACGCAGCATCAGCACGAACCAACCGGTACTTACAGGCTCAGACTTGAGATCGTCAACAGCATAGTGTGAAGACTTTCTCAAATCCTAACCCAGACCGTTCTGAACCGGATTCCCCCAAAAGGGATAACATGGACACACCGAAGTGCACCCACGATTCAGTGAGTCGCTGGAGATCACCCCACGACTGTAGACCATTTGGAGCAAACACTAAGCGTAACTCACAAGGAGTTACCGAAGTGACCTGCTGTCAGAGTTGTTTGATGTTGCTCTGGCAGGATTTCCATTCAATCATTGATAATCACAATTGTGACTTCTCTCATGAATGTTCTAGGCAGATTGCTAAGATCTGCGAAGGACACTTTCTTAATTTTACATCTGCTGCCCATGATGTAGAACAGTAGAGTAATACTAAGTGTACCTAAGAGATCTTTTATGAATCTCATGGTTCTAGACTCAATTAGTGCACATTTGTTTGGTCGTCAGAGGCGTGGAGCAGATTGCCTCCTTTTCAATATCAACACTCTCGTAATGAGAGGTCGATAGATTATGAAGGGTTCTCCGTGTGAATGAAACAAATGTCTTTTGAGAGACACTTGAGTGGCTTAGAAGGTTTATTAGTGCGTCACTGGGTCCATGACGTCTTTAGTCTTCAATACCGGTGATGCTCATCAACCAGTAGATTATGAATTGAACCCGGTGTCTGCCCTAAGGTTGAACAAATGGAGGGCTATTTCTTTTCACCCTTTTCTTTGCTTTTCTTTTTAATTCTTCAACCCCTTCTTTCTCCGTTCATTCATTTTCTCCTTTTTATATCATACCTAGGACTTTCTAGTTCTAAACTATTGGTATTGTCCTTTGGTAGATCCCTCCGGCTCTGGCGGATCATAGGACGGTTTTCCCTAACCTTAGTCACCTTATAACTCCATGACTATCCTAATGATGCCATAAACCAAAACCATTGAAAATCTCTCAAAGTGTCGATAATTTGTAAAGACATTTTGTTGACACCTTGAGAGTTTGATGATTTTCAGAAAGACTCCCCCTTAACATGTGCGCATAAGTAATAAATTTGAAATTTGCACATGCCGGAAAGAGTTGGCACTTTTGAATTGATTGACTTTCAATGAACCTGATCGTTGCGAGACACGCTTACATCACCAGTTAGACTGGCTTGAAATTATTACCCGTCCAGATCAGATTCAAAGATTATCGCTCGAAATCGGTACATTCTACTCAGACACGTCCTTTGCGAGACACGCTTACATCACCAGATAAACTGGCTTGAAATTATTAACCGTCCGGGACATGTCCTTTCGACTACTGACTTTTCCTATCGTCAATTCGAGGGTCAATTCTGAGTTTGAGCACAAGAGATTCCAGCAAATGAGACTCCATATTTTAATCATCTTTTACTTCTCCCCCTCAAAAATAGCATACTCATGATGTTTTTGGAAAACGTTTATGATTAAAATATGCTGTTTTTGAGTTTTAGGGAAGAATTACAAGAACATTTATATTTATCTGAACAAAGATTATATTTTTCAAATACTCCCCCTTAACAAGGGAATACTTGTCCTTATGAGCAGAATGTTTGAAAAACTTTAGAAAACATTCTGGTTTTAATTCTGCTCATAAGTAAGAAGCTTTCGCTCCTTTTTCAGTATTGAGGCACTGAAGCGTACCTCAGGGTCCTTTCTTTTGAGGTCCGGGTTGTACACTGTTATGTGTGCACAAGCCGTAATGCATAGGCCAATATGGAAAGAGTAATGATATAAGAATTATGTAATATGAGGATATATTCTTACATCAACCGCCTCTGCCAAAAGTTGAGAATACTGGGTCAGTCCTCTGGAATAGTCTGATAGCGAAAGGTGGACGACCCCCAACATAACTTTCTAACCTCCTTATCTGATCACGATGATATAACCTTTCTTCAATCTTCCGAACAAACTCCTTAACTTGTCGCACCTCCTTAGAATTCCATCTTCTTGATTTTCCTAATGCTGAATCTCGAACCCGATTAGCTAACCCATAACGTACACTCTTTAAAGTATCGTCACAGAACTTATGAATCTCATTGAATGCCATGAAACGGTGGAAATCCGTTGTACTTCTGTAAACGAACCCAAAGACCGGACTATGTAGCATGGTGTATTGAGGGTCCTTTTTGCTGTTGAGTAGGAATTGCGGTTCAACAAGGTTTAGCTTCGTCTGATAACTTTCGACACCTAGCTGGAGATCCTCTACACATTCTTTGATGATTGTTCTCCTGATGTAGTGACATAGAGAGGTACTGAGTGCATATCGAAGCTCGTTTGTTAGATGTTGCAGTTTGCCTTTGACTTTCATCAGATACATGTCTTTGATATCATTCAGGTTCAAATCGGGAAGATCAGCCTCAGAGAATGTGTAGAGATTGTTGTCAATTCTTTTTACTGTGATCTCTTCGAGAAATATATAATCACACCTTCTGGATCCGCTCACGCTGGTAACGGCCACTATTTTGAGATCACTGTAAACTGGTTCCCGTGATTTCTGGAGAGCAAGTTTGTATTTGTACCAGCTTTGTCGTTTCGAATACCAGTGATGAATCCCCAACTCTGCATCACGATCATATTTCACGAGCTCTTTAACAAACAGATGTTGATTAATAGTTTCTTCTTCAATAGCTGATTGTGTATAGTGAGCAGCTGGTGTGAAAGTAATTGACGTAGCATACTTTGTCTTCCCTTGTCTCCGTTCTTGAGAAGTTCCAGATCGTTGTTGAAGAAAACTTGGAATGGAATTTCTGAGTGGTGAGATCTTCGTATCACAGGAAGCGGCTTAGTCCAATCAGTGATGTAAGGACGGTTCCTGCCAACTCCCCTGACTACATCTGGATTAGCCCAGTCGAAGTCACTTGACATTGCGCGTGCAATGTTTTCAAGATGATATTCAAGTTCGGCTGCACTGTTGGATTTATCTTTCAGAAGAATGAAGGCATCGTTCTTGATCCGTCGAAGTTCCCGTTTGGTCATCTTCTTTATGTTAAGACTTCTTTTGATCTCTTGAGTAACAGCAAACGTGCTGTCTTCAACTCGGTAAGCTTTTTCAGTCGGAACCTGAGCACTTGCCAGATGATCAAACCATTCATTCCCTAGATCTCCTTATCATTATCAAGCCAGGTGACAACAGCTGGTTCATTAGATGACTTCTTGCTGCATGATGACTTGGATTTGGAGGGCTTTGGTTTTGGTGGTGACGGTGGTGAATGCAGTTGATCGTCTTGCGGCTGAAATTCCACATCTTCAGCCGTGAAATACTCATATTGATGTTCGGTTTCATTAGGACCAGATGATTGATGTTTTGGAGGTAGAGATGATGTTGTTTTTCCAGTTGGCTCCTGAATATGAATTCCAGACCCTCTTTTGTGTTTCTTATGTTCAGAGTTAGGGTCTTGATCTTCCTCGTCATCCTCTCGAATGCGTTTCCCTTTGTCAGCAGCTACCTTGCACGGTTTCTTCTCAATGTGTGCTTGAATAGCCGCGATCAGGTTGATTTCTTCTTGAGAAGGAGAGGTAATATCAAAGAGTCTGTCGAGAAGCACAAGCTCGATTTCTTCAGTGGTGAGATCTTGAAGCGGTTTGGTTTGGGAAGAAGATGAGACGACTTCTTTGATTTTGTCTTCAAGTTGTGAATCAATGTGCTCATTTATATTTTGCTGATGATCAGGAAAATATTGCTTGACAAAATGCCTTGTCTTACGTGTGATATGATCTTTGATATTAAAACCGAGGAATTCATCTATCTTCTTCTTACTTTCCTGCATCTCCTCCACTTGCTGAGACAAGTTCTTGACTAAACTGTAGGATCGAGTAGTTCGAGCTTGATTGAGCTTGGTATAATCAAGAACCTCTGCAATACAAGTGTTTATGCGGAAACTAAACAACAAGTATTATAAAGAAGAAAAACTCTAAAGGACAATGATCCTCTATGGATCAAAACTAATAAACTATAAATCGTTTATTGAATGTTAATAGATGTTCAAGGCGCGTATAAACTCATAGACGGGTTTATCTTTTATACTAACAAGATCTCCTAACCCTAACCCGTTCTACAAGAAAACGTGTAAAGAGATTAACAACAATCTCTTCTAAAAATAAATCATAACAAACATTCTAAATATACGGATAACAATTAATACTATCCGCAGCAACAATACTATCGGCAGGAACAAAATAACACTGTCGGCAGCAATGAGCTTTCAGCAGGAACCAAAGCTTTCGGCAGGAACCAACTTTACACTATCGGCAGCAACAATGAATTCTTATTTCCCAGAGATCCTAACAATCCTCCCCTAATCTTGAGGTTGACTAGGTTAACCTGCAAGATTCCCATGTGATAAGGCTTTCATAAACTCAGGCTTGAGGACTGCGACTTAGCAGCAACAATAAGAAGTAACCAGCAGCAACTTCAATAACTTCAAGATTCCAACTTCTATAGCTTCCAGCAGCAACTTCAATAGAGCAGCAGGAACATGAAATCTTCTCCAAAATAGATTTACTGGTCACCATAACATTACTTGAACTTGGCTGCTACTATGACAAAATGTACATCAAATCTCTTTAAGTTTCATACTATTCTCATCACATCCAGGTGTGTTAACTCCTGTGAGAGGTGAATCATTGAAAATTAATGGATTTGATGTCTCTTTACCAATAGCCACCACTACTGGAGTAGCCAATGTTTAGGTGTGTTAGACCATGGTACATTGATAACCATCTGATTTATTAGCAAATCAGCAACTGTAAACGGATTTGACTTGTCTTTACCTGTAGCCGTTTGCTCAGGACTAGTCAATTCTTAGGTTACAGCAAACCTTGGTGAATTGAATACCAAATATGGATACCAAGTGTCTTTACCACAAACCATACTTTTGTGGACTAGCCAATCCTTTGGATCCCATAAGGGTTACATCCATGGTGAATTGAGAACCATTTTCAACTCTCAGAAATGAATCATGGGTGAGTTGAAGTACCCTATAGCTTTGAGCAAGCTATTACAGCTATCAACGGATTTGATTATCACACCAGAGCCGTACCCTCATGGTGAGTCAACTCTTTCTTGTCTGCAAGACATGGTGAGTTGAGCACCATTTATTGTGCAGGTGTAAACACCAACACTGTACCTGCAAGGTGTTGCTCAAAACCACTTATTAGCACACAAAATATACAAATTTTTTTTTTTTTTTTTTTTAATAAACTAAGAATCACACCAAAATAAAAGAAAATAGAAAGAAAGAAATGAAAACTATACAACAACAACAAGAATCAACCTCCCCTTAAACTTCATTCCTCCCCTTAAGCTGATGACCCCTTAGCTGCAATTTGATCCTTGATGAATTTAACCAATTGTTCAGCTGTGGTTAGATCATTTCCTATAGTATGCTTAGGAACTTTGACCTTCTGTGTTAGCATTCTCTTTAACACTCCTTCAGTTAAAGGATAAGCAATATCCACAAACATAGTGAGGAACTTGCCAGAGGTGAGTTCCACAACATGAACATTGGAATAAGGATATAATTTCCAAGAGAAGACTCTCCATGATGATTGATTACCCCACACTAGTTTAGCCTTGTCTTCATCTAATTTATTCATCAAGACTTGTAAGTCTCCCCAAAGCAGCAAACCATTACCAGTTGGAGTATTAGATTGATAATGATTATCTACAATCCTATAAAGATGCTCTAAATCTTTTCTTTCAACCCTATCCAAGATCTCCCTCAAAAATGTAAAGAACTTGACTGTCCCATCAAGTGAAAACCAAACATTAACTTCACCTTCAGAGGTAGACCTAAGTTCCCAATGAGCAATTTTACCCCATGAGTGAACAGAGTCATCCTCTGAATCACTTTCAGAAGCAACCTCAACCAAATCATGAGCATCCACTTCAAGAATATCCACAGAAGAAGGGTTGAATGAATGACTCTTCTTCCTTGTTCTTAGACTATATTGAAAGATAGGAGCAGATCCAGAAGGCTCAGCAGAAACAGAAACATCAGCAGAAGGAAGATTAGCAGAAACAAGATCTTCTTGTGGTACCTTTGATGCATCAACAGTAGAACTTTGAGCAATGAATAAATCATCCTTAGAGTCATCTCCAGACTTCATTCTCTTTGCAACATCAGACTCCAAAGATGAAGATGCTCTTTTCCTGCTTTGTGGAATATCAGTGTCTACCAAAGAGTTGAGCTTTGCATAAGTATCAAGGAACAACTTTTGAATTGCACCTTCAGGCCAACCTTTGAAATCACTGATTTTGTAGTTAGCTTCATTCCTTAGATACACCTTCATAAAATTGATATTGTCTCTGTTAGTTGGCATCTTATATCCTAGCCTTTGTCTTTCTTTAATCCTGTGCATCAATTCATTCCAAGTGGTTGCTCTTTGTTTCTTCAAGATGAATGCCTTTAGCAGGTCTGACTTTGTATCTAAATCTAATTCTGGCATTTGAAGAAGCATAAACCCATGACCTCTAATAATCATGTCAGTGTTCAATAAATATTCAACTTGTGCACTAAACACTTCTGATGAAGGATCATCTGAACTTGGGTTATTTATAATTCCAGCAACATTCTTCTCATCAACAGACAATTGTCTTGCAAGCTCTTCATCTTGAGCAAGCTGAGCTAACCTAGCTTTTTCAGCAGCAACTTCCTGTTCATGCACCTTTGCAGCTATCTCTTCATCATTTTCAGTTGCTTCAGGAGGAATGATGTTACTTTCGGCAGCAACAGATGAACTTTCAACAGCAGTAACAGGATCCTTAGATGCAGAAGAAATATTTTCAACATTAGCAGTAACAGCAGACACATCAGCAGCAATGGAGACATCAGCAGCAATGCTCCTTGCTTCAGAGGAGACCTGTGCTTCAGGAGTGATGTTGTGCTCAGAAGTTGTAGGAACTTCAGTAGTTGCATCATCAAGAGAAACAGATGCTAGTACATTAAGCCCATCAAATATCATTTCATCCTGATCTTCCTCAGACTCAGAAAGAATTACCCTTCTTTTCTTTTGCACTTGAATACCCTCCAAACTGCTGATCTTATCATTTAATTCTTGGATAGTTCTACTAAATCCTTCATTAGAATCCCTGAGCTCCTTTTCCAAGCTCTCCACTTTAGCACCAAAAATCCTTTTTGTCTCACTAAGTTCTGACTCCAATGCCTCAATTTTCTTCACAGATCCTTCAAGTAGCTGAGACATAGAGGTTAGATCAACAGCAGCATTAGTTCCACCAGCAGGAACACTTGAAGTATTAGGAGCTTCACTGACTCTGGGTGGAGAAACATTAAATCCCTCCCCTGCATTGATGTCAGAACTAACTGGCTGCCTAGTAGGACTAGGTGAGGAAAGCCTTGAAGAAGAAGGCTGACCTATAGGTGTATCATCTGAGATATCCTGATCATTGGTCTCAACATTGTCATTAGTCTCAGGTGTAGGAGTCACTTGTCTAGATGGTGGTGATGAGTTATCAGCAGCAACAGATTCAGATGCATCAGCAGCAACTGAAGGCCCTTCATCAGCTGCATTGTGTGATGGTGAGATGCTGACATTATTAGCAGGTTCAGGGTTGTCAGCAGCATCAGGGTTGTTCAACATAGGTGGCAATAAAGGCAAGTGGTGTCCAGTAAAGTTCATCTTCATTAGGGCAAACATTTTGGCAGATAGCCGATTGACAATCTTAGGAGAGGTGTTAATGGTCTGAATTCCTAAAATGATTTGAAGAAATCTAGGATACATCAGAAATCTATGCTTACCACTACTGATATTCTCACACATCCCCTCAAAAATATATTTTGCCCAATTATAAATTCTACCCTGGGATAAACAAACCAGACCAGATGCAACAGGGCTTGGACACTGATCCCATCCACCTGACTTAACACTAAGACACTGTAGTAAGGTATGAATCAGAAATCGCCATTGAGGAGATAACTTACATTTCAAGAAAGTACAACTCCCAGTGACAGGATATCCAATAGCTGCCATACCATCAATAATATCTTGCCTTGAGAGATCGAATTCCCCATGCTCTACTGGAAATTGAAGTTTTAACCGAATCAACTCCTCAGAGATACTTACTTCTTGATTATCAATGGTAGCAACAATATCATTTTCCCTTCCCACAACATGTCTTACTCTAGCCGTTCTCCAAAACTGTTTGACCAAAGAATCATATACCGTTACTGGGCAATATGTGAGCGCATAACGAATAGATGACCCTCGAAGAAATTCCAGCACTTCATCATAACCAGTACTTTTTGAAGATGATTCCAAATAGGCAACCTTGTTATGATCATCTTTGTAACGAAGAGTTGTCATTGTATTGAAGGAAAGATTTAGGGTTTGAAATGAGAAGATTAGGGTTTGATAGGTTTCTAAGCAATAGAGATGAGAGATGTGCAATTATATGTTGAGTTTCCAAAAATATCACTTTGAATTGCTGCTATTTATTGCACGTATCTTTGATCAATTAACTTAAGAAAGTTTGACCTTTCGGTAGTAAAACTTGGTCAATCGGCAGCAATAACATCTTTGACCATTCAGCAGGAATGAGATGGTTTGACCAAAGTCAATCTTCCGAACATAGTCATTAAGAATAACTTCCCCAAATTAATTCACAATACCAACCATCAATAAATTTGCACTAATCTCCATAATGTTATATAACCATAAGATCACATAACTCTATCATCACAAATCAAACTCAATCTTCCAAAAGAAAAACAAGTCACATTATGAGTTCATCCAAACATCCAATAATCGAAATCTCATCGGATTCATCCTCCTCGAGTAACTCAGGATGGAACAACTACTTTCCCAAAACAGCATCATCCTCTAAAGTCAAAGGGAAGGCCAAGGTTGAGGATGATTCATCTGATCCTCTTCCATCTACCCCTTCTTCTTTTGAGTACTTTAGCTCTGATGATGAAGATTCATCAGAGTTGAAGTCTTTGGTGTATTACCAGGGTGAATGGGAGACTTTCCCTCCCAATTTTCCTTTAACTGATGAGGACAGAAAACAGATGAAGGAAACTGAAGCTCTGCTTGCGGAAGAGATGGAAAGAACAACTACAGCTTTCTATAAAGTACCGGTACCAAAAGGCAAGGCTAAGTCTCAAGAAGGATCAAGTCGAGAAAAACCAAACCCTAGAAGTCGACACAATCGACAACGTAAAGGCAAAGATCCAAGACAAAGGAAGAATCTCACCAGTACCACTCCCAAGCCAACCCAGCCAGCTACACAATCAAGCAATCCAAAACCGCAACCAACTCATCCAACTCCACAATCAAGAATCTCAACTTCACAACCAATCCATCCAACTCCACGAACACGATCCAGAACTCATCAGAGACCAACAACCTCAAGCACTTCAAAGTCACCCCCTGAACAAAGACAACCAAGGCCAGTCATCTTGGCACTTGCAGTCCCCCATGTTTATGAAGAGATCTGCCGTCAGAGAGGAAGGAGGTACATGCCTGAAAACATGGGTAAGGGTAAAGAGAAGATGGATTAGGTGGTAAGGTTTAAGTAGATTTATGATGGATGATTGGAATCTTTTGTAGCTTTTGAATGATGTTGATAAGTAGTTTTTGTAACTTGAAATCTTTTGTAACCAGCAACTGAATGTACTGATCTTTCTTATGATGAATGAAAATTGCTGTATTAACCTTTAAATCCAAGCATAAAGCAGCTGCAAAATAAAGTTAACTAACAAAAGATACTGAAAATCCTGCAAGATAAGATTAGAGAAACACAAATAAAACTCAAAAGAATGAAAAACAAGACAAAATTACAAGCATTAGCCTCCCCTTAGGCTAAAGCTACCCTATAAACCAGCAAACACAATTACAACAACATATATAACCAAACAAACCAACTACCAAGGATACCATGGAGAATAAGCCATTCCCCCTCCAAAGACTTGATTAGAATAGACAGGCCAAAAATCCCTGTGATTATATGAAGAAGTACCAGCAGGAATGATTCCCTGAAAATCAGCAGGAACAGAGGAACCAGCAGGAATAGGTCTATCAGCAGGAAAAGGACTCCTATAAAAATTCATTCCTGCTGCTTGTGGAACATATGGAGGGATTTGTTTAACATTTTTCCACAATGTTCTGTTCTGATGTTTTCCACCATTCAACCTTTTCTCAAGATAATCACAATCTTTTATAAGATGATATTGACTACCACACACAAAACATGTCTTCTTCCTAACAGCCTTGTTTTTACTACAACTTTTCTTAATATAAACACTATTATTACTAGTGGAACTAGAGACACAGTTGTTTTTAAAAGAATTTAATGAGCTGTTATCTGAAAAGACTGATTTGGGAGTAGATATACCATTAGTTAAACTTGAGGACCTGTGATATTTGGGTGTAGTTGACTTTTCACTTGAGTCACATGAAACAAAGTCTTTAGACTCTGCTTCTGAGGATTTGTCACTTGTGTGACAAGAGACACAATCTTTAGATTCAGGTAAGTCTTTAAACTTTTTACCATAAACCATTTGTGACTCATCTGAGTCAATATCAGAGAGAGAGTGTACAGGAGAAGGCATAAAAACTCCTCTTATAGGTGGAGAAACAGCATTCATTTCACCTTCTTTCACATATTTAACAGGTTTTTGATAGTCTACAGGTTCAGAATTAAAAACACTATACTCATTAGGGTCATAAAATTGATTTGGCCCTATCAGGTTACCATACCCTAAACCTCTTTTTGTTTTCGTAGACATAGAACTATCAACTAACTTGTTTAGGTTTTTAGATGAATCTTTCCATTTATTAAACCTACCCAAGGCATTGTCTAGTTTAGTCTGCATATCCTGTTTTTCTAACACCAACTTAGCCTTTTGAGACTCAGAATGTTTAAGCTCATTAGTGGTGTTTTTCAAGTCCCTCTCTAAAACCTTTATCTTTTCCTCATATGCTAACTGATTCTTTTGAAACCAAACTTTTTGCTTTTCTAATGTTTTAACTGCTTTGTCATAAGCATTAACTTTAATAAAGTATTCATTATACTTAGTTTTCATTTCATCATATTCATTATTAAGCGTTGAGTACAATTCTTGACAAGCAGAATTACATCTTTGTACCTGAGATGGGAACCCTAAGAAAGCATATTCTTCCAAATGTTCTTTTTCCTCATAGGTCTTATTGTGGAACAAGTTCCTAATCCTCCTTGCGCATAATTCAAAATCATCTCCTGATACTGACATTGTGAAGAGATTCAAGAGAGACACACTTCAACACTGTTTCCTTCTTTATCAGAGATCCTTACCAGGCTCTGATACCACTTGTAGGATCGAGTAGTTCGAGCTTGATTGAGCTTGGTATAATCAAGAACCTCTGCAATACAAGTGTTTATGCGGAAACTAAACAACAAGTATTATAAAGAAGAAAAACTCTAAAGGACAATGATCCTCTATGGATCAAAACTAATAAACTATAAATCGTTTATTGAATGTTAATAGATGTTCAAGGCGCGTATAAACTCATAGACGGGTTTATCTTTTATACTAACAAGATCTCCTAACCCTAACCCGTTCTACAAGAAAACGTGTAAAGAGATTAACAACAATCTCTTCTAAAAATAAATCATAACAAACATTCTAAATATACGGATAACAATTAATACTATCCGCAGCAACAATACTATCGGCAGGAACAAAATAACACTGTCGGCAGCAATGAGCTTTCAGCAGGAACCAAAGCTTTCGGCAGGAACCAACTTTACACTATCGGCAGCAACAATGAATTCTTATTTCCCAGAGATCCTAACATAAACTTTCCATTTCAGCCAATTTTGTTATTGCTTGTTTGTCTCTTTGTGCTTGTGCTCTCTTTACTGCTTGTTTAAGTTTCTTTGCGGCAGGAGACACAACTTCAACTTTTGTGACATGGACAATTCTTCTTTTACTCTTTCCTTTGTAAGCCTTTTGAATATTCTTAGAAATAGTTGCTTTTGTTTTGGGTGATGAAGATTTTGAAGATGATGGAGTTAGTGAAGGAATTGAATCATCAGATTTAGATGTGTCCTTTGGAGGGGAAGAAGGAGGTGTTGGAGTGTGAGGAGGTGATTCAGGAGGTGTCTTAGGTGATGAAACAGGTGAGGGCTGAACTGGTGGTTGTTCCTGTTGCTGTTGTGGGTTACTAACAACCATAGCAAGTTTAGTTGGAGGTGAAGAAGGAGGTGTTGGAGTGTGAGAACGTATGTAGCTATCTGCTTCCAAGTCAGCTTGAGCATCCTCCTTATGTTTCCTTTCTACTTCCTCTTGTCTTGCCTGTTCCTCAAGATCCATGGCAGCTTTAGTTGTTTTATCTCCCAGAATGTCCCTTTCTTCTTCAATGTTCCAATCTTCTGTATCATCATTACGTGGTTGTCCTCCTTGATTGTCGTCAAACATAGAATCAGAGATTTCCTTGTCAGATAAAACAATATTGCTTTCCAGATCCTTTTCCTTCTCCTCTTGAGTCTGTGCTCCCAAGTCGGGTTGATTAACTGAGCTTGTTTGCTGAGAAGAGACCGATTCAGCCTTATCGAGTTGATTAATCGTATCGGGCTGAATCTTGGTTGTTGCAGCTCCAGATCCTCCGGGTTGATTAACCGGATTAACTTGGGTCGAAGCAGCTTCATGAACTGTTTCGGATCCTCCAACTCCATGTGTTCTCTCATACTCCATCTGTTGCTCCAATACTTTCCTTGCCCTTCGCTCTTCATCTTCCTTTAATGACTTGAGACTCTGCTTTTGTGCATTTTCCTGAGAGATCTTATTATGAAGTTCAGCCTCTTCAACAGTCATAAAGACAGGTTCTTCTTCAGATTCAGATGATTAAGAGGCAGACTCAGTATCTTCATCAATGATTCCACTCGGTTCAGGTTTTGGTTGGGGTTTGCTTGGTACTCTCCTCTTGATGACAGTAGTTCGAGGATGTGGTTTCTTTGGTTCGGAGACACTTGATGCACTACCCGTCTTAGTCTTACTTCGAGAACGAGTCTTAGAAGATCCTGATTCTTCAACCAACTTAGCAAGACCCACACGACGTTCACGGAATGGCTTGTCGTAATCAAGATATGCTTTAGTTTCTTTTATCTCATTAGTCATCAGAAATTCAGGCAATCGTGCACCTTGTTTGTGCGTGCTTTCTTTTGGAAAGTAGACTTTGCTTAATGTTTTATCCATTCTGTATTCATAAACCTCTTGATCAGTAGGATGCTTATCAAGGTCTTGATGTTGATCAAGTAGATAGCTAATGAGAACCTTGGTGTATCGTACGAATGGAACTTTCTTGAAGGTTTTTCGCATTAGGTACATTATGTCTTCCCAAATGAGAGCAGCAAAGTCAATTGGTTCCTGGTTCATAAATCCCCATAAGACTTGAAGATGAGAAAGTCTTGGATGCTCAAACCCACTATCTCTTCCAGATATGGAATGGGTTATAATGAAGAAGATAGTTCTCCAGGGTTGAGGAATGTATCTAGCATTGAATTTTGAGATTGTGGTTAATGGAGTATCTGGTTGAACATCATAACCAATGTCTACCAGGAATTGCATGATTTCAGATTCTGAAGGTGTCGGGTGGAATTGGTTAGAAGTTTCAGGTGCATCTGGAAGTTTTAAAGCTTTACGGAGTGTGGCAGGTGTGACTCTGAGTTTTTTACGATCCAGTGTACAAGTGAAATACTTGTCATCATTGCTTCTTGTGAAGGTATCCCGGAATTGATGAATGTATAGTTCTGGAATGGTGTCCGAGCTATCAAGAAGATCCCTGCACTTATGAACTTTGAGAATCTCCACTGCAATCTGGCAACTTGAGTCAGAGCACTTGATCTTGTCCAGTTCTACACGTGAATTGTTCTTTCCAATTTCCAGATAATACCCGTGAGGAAAGACTTCATTTTTGGTGAGAGCAGGAAGAGGTTGTTGTTGTGAAGTTGCCATTGATGTGTTTCTGGATCAACAATCATATACAAATATACAGAATGCATGTTTGTTAGAAATTGTTAGCTTTAGAAGCAACACATGGCACCCTATTGCATTTATGATTGGTTCTTTCATGCTTGGTCAAAGAATTTATCAAGAGTTAGCCAAATTCTATAAAATTTGATTAATTTCAATAAGTATAAAAGGATATAACTAAGGAAATTGAACAAATTCTATATCAGATCACAACTGCGATAATTACGTCAACTGCGATAATTATGTCAATTGAGATAATTATGTCAACTGCGATAATTATGCAACTGCGATAATTACGTCAACTGCGATAATTATGTCAACTGCGATAATTATCCAATCAAGATAAGTATCCCAATCAAGATAAGTATCCCAACTGCGATAATCATCCCAACTGCGATAATTATCCAACTGCGATAATTATGTCAATCAAGATAAGTATCCAACTGCGATAATTATCCCAACTGCGATAATTATCCCAACTGCGATAATTTTGGCCAACTTCGATAAACTCTTGTACAAGAGTTTACGATAATATTGTCGATGAACAGTCACTCAGATCTTATCATGATTCATTATAACTTATGATTTGTATCCACAGATTATCACAAACAACTTTTATGACTATTTTGAGCATTCTGGCTAAGTTATAACACAAACGAACCACAAAAACGCAAAAATCAAACTGCTCGAGTTCGTGTTCTTCATAAACCCTTAAACTTAATAAATTCACTTATTGTGTTTCTGGGTACAATCCAAGCATGCCATTGATCAATTAAACATAAAATAACAACCCTCCAATAAACAAATTACACAATAACGCATAAACAAAGTTTTCCCCAAATTGACGCATAAACCCTAAAATCCAATTAGAACAATTTGTAGTTACTGGGAGTAATTAAGCATGCAATATAGGTTTATAAACAATGTATAAGCATTATCGTACAATATTTTTCAACACAAACACTCTTAATCATAAATCCCCAATTTTACGCAAAACCCTAGAACTAAACATTACAATTCTGATCGTTCTAGCCGTTGGATCATGATTCTGTTCAAAACCATCTTTAATAGTGACATATTAAGCACAAAAACACTCACAAAATTCAAAGATCTTGATCGGATTATGCAGAATGAATGTCGTTGATTTAATATTTTTTATAGTATATTTTTCCGAAGGAAAAGGCAACGTATGCGTTTTCCCCGGGTCGTGTCCCAACGAAGGTCGAATATCGAGTTGTCGTGACGTTGTCGAAAACGTGAGGTGAATGTTTGTGAAAAAAGTGGTGATTTGTGATTTTACACTACGAACAATAAAATAATAAAAGTAAACAACTAATTAAGCTAATGAAATATTTAAACTAAGCATGCGAACCTAAAAAACGAAAATTTGAATTTAAAAACGTTATGCGACGAATTATAAAACGTAAATAAAAGTGAAATTCTAAAATTTAAGACCTAAAAATGTAAAAATATTTTCCTATATTAAAAATGATAAAAGAAAAATATTTTTTAGACTTTTTAATAATTTTTTATGAATTAAAAACTAATTAAAACTATTTAAATGATTTAAAAATAGTACAACAAGTTGGAAAAATCTGAAAATTTCTGAGTAATTATAAAATTAAAGAAGCTATCTAGGAAAAATAAGAACAGAGCTTAAAACATCTTAAATAAGCAGAACAGTAGAAATAAGCAGTTTGTAATAAGCTAAAAATAAGCAAATGATGACCAAATATTACCAAAAGCTCAAGCATGAAGCAATGGACTTATATAAGCTCAAATCAACTTAAAAAGCTCAAATAAGCACATGGGAATAAGCACTAATTAACTGAACTGATGGTGGATATTAGGCAGAAAACAGGGCAACTTTCACAGCCTAAATAAGCACTTTAATAAGCTGAAAAGGTGAAAGTTAGGGGGGCAAAAGTTGCATAGACCAGATGAGAATCCAAAAACTACAAAAGCCCTAAATCTAATCACCCAATTGAGCTTCAATTGAACCCTAGAAAAGCTGCTAGTGGGCACAATTTTGAAAATACTAGGTCTGCACAGATTTTCTGATAAACTTACAGACCTCAAAAAGCTATCCAATAAGCTTCAAAATTGAAATACCAGATATAGAACTAACACCCTACTATGTGGACTATTGGAAAAACCAAAAATCAGGACAAGCACTTAATATGTAAAACCACAAATTAAGCTAGAAATGTGGCTTTGTGGGACTGTTCTGCACAGATTTTTGTGCACAGCAGACCTGGGAAACTTGGTGCAAACCTTTTAAAACCAAATCCAACTCTTGAATATCACTTGAAAACAGCAATCATAAAAACACCACAGATCAACTCAGATCTAATTTAGCTTATAAAGAGCTTGTTATGCAGCCTTTGCTTCAAAATTCTTGCACTATTGATCCAAAATCTCATTTGAACTAAAACTTCATTATCATCAAATCCTTAACAGCAACTTAAGCTCAATAAATAATCAACCAAAACTCAAAATTATACCAATGAACAGTACCATGATCTTGCTTCAAAAACAGTCCCTATTATGGCTATTATACCAACTGATGTTCACTAATCCAACTAACAACAACTGAAATCAACTTAACTATCACTAATCTAAAATTACCTAGTCAATTTAACTACTAACAAGCAAAGAACAACAAGCTATGATCATAGAAACCACAAGAACACTATTGATGCAGAAAATTAGCAAAAACATGAAATATGGAACTTACAAATCACTTCTCCCTCAGCAAGAACAGAGGGAGTTCACTAAGCTTGCCTGTCTCTAGACAGGCCAAATGCTTCCCTTACTCACTTTGGCTTGCCAAAATCACCTCAGATCCAAGACAGTTGACTTTTTGTTGACTTTTGGATTTTGAGACTAAACTGATTAAGTACCAAACTAAAATCTCACAAAAGCTATGTGAAGCTTAAATGAAACTTGAGAAACAGAAACTAAGCTTATTGAAGCTTATATAATATATATATATATATATATATATATATATATATATATATATATATATATATATATATATATATATATATATATATATATATATATATATATATATATTTACTTTTGGAATAACTTGAACACTTAATCAAAAGGTAACTTCTGAAATACTAATCTGATAAACTAAAAGTGAAAGAGAGTAAAGCAATTAAGCTAATAGTAAATTCAAAATAAGCTAACAAATGATGATGTGAACAAAGTAAGATTAAATTTCATTAATAACTTCTGAAAAAAAATTACAAAGTAAAAGTAAAACTACAATTTGAAAACCAAATTAACAGAGTAACACTACTATCTAACTCCCTTTTTTCACACTAGAAATCTACCCTCTATTTATAGGCATGAAGAGAACCTTCTAGGGATTCCAAGCTGGCAATCCGCGTGAACCTTGAGCCTTCCATCACCCTTAGATCAATCCTTGAGCACCAATCCTTCAATCATCACCGTACGATCAAATTTGTGACGCGTTTGGACCAATAAGCAGCTGCCACGTGCCCATTCGTGCGTGTTCTGACATCCTGGCATCCAATGGTTTGACAATCATACCCTTAATTACGGTAAAATTGTACGGGTAAATTTCTAGGGTTTATGGGAACAGTGAAATCTCTGGGTTAAAGAAGAAAAGAGGGCGCGGGCATTGGGTGTGTGGGTTTTTTCATTTTTATTTTTAGTTGATATTGTTGACCGGGTATGGAAGTTGGATCCGAGTTGTGTAGTTTTAGATTTGGATCGGGCTTGTGTTGGTTGTGGGTTGGGTTAGGATAATAATTGGGTAGTGTTAGTTTTATTTTTGGGTTTATTTAAATGTTGGATGAAAATGTAAAACTTGTAAACTTCTAAGGACCAAAGCTGAAATTCTGAAAATTCTAGGGACTGAATCTGTCATTCTTCAAATTTGATCTAAGGGTGATTTTTGACATTTGGTGGAACTCTAAGGCGGATTTTGACTTTTTTGCATCCCGGCATCGGCTAAAAATAAAACTTCCATATCTCGTGCTCAGTTTCCCGGTCTTTGCTTGATTTTTGTCCTTTTCCTCGATATCCGTGCCTGCACATGTTAAAACACAAAAACAAAATATATTTGGCATTTTGGTCGGGTTTTTGGTCTATTTGGGTCCGGTTTTGGTCGAGAAATGGTATGTGTTTAAGCACATACCAAAATTCCCCCAGACTAAGCTATTGCAATGTCCTCATGCAATGTTATAAAAAAACATGTTTTTGAAACCGAGAATTTCCAATCTCTTTTTACTAACTTTGAAAAGTAGCAAAATTTTCAAAAGAGATCAAGAAATCTTAAGTTTTAAAAACTCCCCATTTTTCCTTTTATTCTATTTTTGTATTTTTATATTTTTCTCATTATTCATGTGACGGCTTTTGTTGACAATCATTATCTAATGATAACTTTTAGGGTCTTCGAGTAGGAAACACGACTCATAAAGAAGTGACCATACGGATAAAATTCGTCGTCCCTGATTTTTCACGAGTCCCCAAACTAAGCTTAAAAACGAAATCATTGCTATTTACAAGTTAGATTGCCAACACTACTCATAAAAGCTAATTGTGGACTCTTTGTTCCCAAATTCCTATTTTCCTCTATTTATTTTATTTTTGGTGAGAAATGAATTTCTTCAAATTCTCGTTTCGATAATTTTTAGTCCGATAAAGATACCTAGTTTAGACGCTAAGTAGTTTCCAAATCTTCCCTCGAAAACCGTTGCATACAAAAATGAGGTCCACATCAAGGTCTCTGATTTAACACGATTTTGAGGATATCCCTTTTATTTGCGACCGAAACAACTCATCTACGAGTCCAGAGACGGAAGCCTTTATTAGGACACCCCCGGAGTCGAAGTTTGGCATTTTTAACATTATTAAGCACATTAACGTATTTAGTCCTTGGCCCTTTATAACAATCACAACATCGGCTGCGAACTGGCAAGATGTGATAGTCTATTATGACCTTGGAATTTTTCCTCTGCCTTTATTAGAAGTCTACAACATCGGCTGCGAACCGGCAAGATGTAGAAAACTTTTTATGGCTTTGGATTATTATTATACATTATTATATTCATTAATTATTTGCCAAACCCCAAGTCCTACGGTTTTTATAACAATCCCAACATCGGTTGCGAGCCGGCAAGATGGAATAGTCTATTACACCGTAACACTGGCAGTACCTTGATGTGTACCCAACTTTCATAAGCAAGGATTCTCTAAGGAAGAAATAAAAACTAATTATCGCCAAAACTAAAATAGCTTTAATTATTCCTAGATTTCTATTTTTAAGGTGAAACAAGCTTATGGGAACAAAAAGCCACAAATAACTTTGATGAGCTCTAAAGAGATCCAACTACTCCACGTTTAGCAATCTAACTTATAAACAACTCTATCATTTCTCGTTCTTCGCAAATTTAAAATCTTAAATAATAAGATCCGCGAATGCTTAGCCAAATAATCAAGCCATGCATATATAAAGTCAAATACGGGAACTTGCAAACTCTTAAAAAGAATTCGCGTTTTCTAGCTCCTTGTGTAAAAGACTAGCACGAACTTATAGATTATAAACGGTTAAGGAGACAAGCTAGGGCTCAACACGCCCGGTCAAGTCAGAATTTTATTCCTACTCTCTCCAACGGAAAATCAACAAAAATGTCAAAACTTATTATATTTTTGCAAAATTTTTTATTTTTTATTTATTTTTTATTTATTATTTTTTTAATTTTTTATTTATTTTATTATTATTATTTTTTTTGGATTTTTTCAATTTTTGGAGGAAAACGGGGTTGCATGAGAAAACGGCAAAAATGCAAGGCAAAAATCAAATCGCAAGATTACCCCCCCCCCCCCCAGACTAAAACGAGACATTGTACTCAATGTCTTAAGGGTTCTCCTACAAAAATCTAAGGCCGTTTATTAATTATGCCAAAAGATAGATGTAAACTGATAAGATATAAGGATATCGATAAGCAGCGAATGATGAAACTCGAGTAGCGTGAAGGAAACTACGAGCACGAGAGTCTTCATCATCGGGCATTCCTGGACATACCACAGAAAATACGAAACACAAGATATGGAAGAGGAGCCCCTCCTCACGTCACTTTATTAGAAAATAGATAAGAATATAGAAGGATAAGCATGGGGTGCCTCCCACGAAGCGCTTGTTTTTGGTAACCGAGTCACATGAGCTTGACTCGACCCCGAATTTAATTGTCCTTGGGGGAGCATGTGGAAAAGATCATCTCCATCGGACTTTCGTTCAAGATGTTTGGATAAACACTGAAGCACATGAAAGTTCCACTCCGATGAGATACCCGCGGTATTTTTTAGAAAGAATAACCAGAAGTGGTAATACCGGGATCAAAGATGATATCCTCACTCCCGAAGGAGTGAAGGATGGGAGAAGGCACAACATATGTGATGAAGAGCATAAAGATGTTGAGGATGATCATAATAAGCTCTTCATCATCAGCAGAAATTTTGTCAAAAGTCTCGGGCGGGAGGGTTGGGATGAAATCTTCATGAGAAGGTATGCCTCCCCCCAGACTAGAATCTTCCTCCAGATCAAAATAGAATTTATCATATTCCGGAGGAGATATAAAGAGAGAAAGTTCATCGGAGAACTTGTCGTGATAAAGATCATTCATATCAAAATGAAATGATTCATATTCGGGAGGAGAGATATGAGCATGAGAAGTGGTACTGCCACTTCTCGTCTCCTCCAAATGATCAATATCGAAGAAGAAAGTTTCAAAAGATGCGATAGAAAGATTGAGATCAGAAGTGGGATTGCCACTAGCCGTGTCAAACGTAAAACTCTCATAATCGGTACAAGCATCCTCGAGCTTGAGCTCTAGAGGATCTGACGGCTTCTTTTCAAGATTAACTTCTTCATAAACTTCCTCCGGGGGAAGGGAAAGGAACGGTTCATCAATTATTTTTAATGAATCATCTTCCCCCGGATCACTGTCAGTCTAAACAATTTTCGGAGAAATTGGAGTTTTATCAAAGAACACCTCGACTTCTTCCCTAGAGATAACATTTTCTTCCATCGTAGGAGAAAGATGGGAAGAGTCGGAATTAAGAATCTCGATGTGATAAACTTGTTCTGGAGGTGGGACAAGAGGTGTGCTCTTAGAGCTAGCAATTTCCACCGCTTCCGTTGTAGTCTCCGTTTCGTCTTCATCATCGTCGATAAGAACACTCTTAGCATTTGCAGCACAACACTCAAACCATTTGCTCGATCCAGGATTGATTTTCATAGCCTTGAGCTCAGCACGTTTTTCTGACATACTCTTGACCGTGAATCTGGAAAGGTTTGGATCAACTCTTTTAGGAGCAATTATGGGATCGGACTTTTGATCAACCGTAGCGACATTGCATTTTTCAGTTTGAGGTTTTGAGTTCGGATTAATATTGAATGTAACTTTTTCCTTATCAACCCGCAAAGTAATTTCTTCACCATATACATCGATCAAAGCACGCCCGGTCCTCAAGAATGATCTTCCGAGAATAAGAGGAACCCGGGGGTCGGCGTCAAAATCAACTACCACAAAATCTGCTGGAAAATGGAACTTCCCCACTTTTACAAAGACATCCTCGGCTACACCCTTAGGAAGGGTGATGGAACGATCCGCAAGCTCGAGGGTCATGCAAGTGGGGGTGAGATCGGGTAGAGACAATTTCTTCCAGATGGATAACGGCATTAGGTTGATGCTCGCACCAAGATCGGCCAAGGCGTGGCATTCAACCATTCCCGGAAATTCACATGGGATGAGAAATTTTCCGGGATCTCCAAGCTTTTCCGGAAGCTTTTTGAGAATTGCCGCGGAGCAGTTTTCGTTCACTGGAGTTTTTGTCATTTCAAATAATTTTTCTTTATTGCTCAACAAACTTTTGAGTGTGGAAGTGAATTTAGGCATCAAGAGCAAAGCATCCGCGAAGCTTATATCAAAATGTAATTCTTGGAATATTTGAAAGAATTTTTCCATTTGACTCGAAGCTTTATCGCGGAGCTTTTGATCACTCAATCTCGAAGGATACGGAAGTGTGGTCTTAACGGGAGCTTTTTCTTTTGGTTCAACATTCTTCGGTTCAGATGGATGGATGATCGGAGGTTGGACGTCTTTGGTTCCTCCGTTGTTAGTAGGAGGTTCCATATCCTTGGTCACCTCGGTCTCACGGACGACTACCTTGGGAGGTAGAGAAGAAGAGGTAGCCGGAGCCGTGGGTCCATCATATGAAACACCGCTCCTAGTAGTGATCGCCTTAGCATCGCCCCTCGGGTTGGCGATCGTGTTGCTTGGAAGAGTAGTAGTACCCGAACCCGAGGGTCGATCATTTAAACGTTTGTTCAATTCGGTTATTTGATTAATCATCATTCTATTCATTTCCTCTTGTTTCTTTTGTTGTTGTTGGTTTTGAAGAATGAATTGTTTTAATAACTCATCCGAGGGCGATGGGTTTGGCACAAATCCTTGATTTTGATTGTTTGGAAGATTTGGCCCTCGGTTGTTTTGATTAAAACTCTGATTGTTGTTTTGAAAATTTCCCTGATTAAAATTTCCTGGGTTTTGAAAATTTCCTTGATTCGGGGCTTGGTTATAATTCCCTTGGTTTTGATAACCTTGATTGCCCCGATTTTGATTTTGATTATTTGGAACATTACGGTTTTGCACTTGCTGATTTTGATTTGGTGGGAAACCGGGTGGTCCGAGGAAGTTGTTAGAACGGTAGCTGAGCAAATTACGGTCGCCTTGGGGCTGGTAACCGTTACCACCCGTGTTGTAGGTTCCCGTAGCAGCATAAACATTCTCTTGAGTGTAGCCACCGGAGGCTGGGCACTCGAAATAACTGATGTGGACCACCACATGTCTCACAACTATGATTAACAACATTGACTTGATTGTTGTTGTTTTGAGTTGAAATCTGATTTTGATGAATTCTCAAGATAGCCGTTGACAAATCATTCATTTGTTTAGAAAAAGCGGCTATCTCGGAGGTAGAGGAATCAGTGCTAGATCTTGTTGACTCATTCCTCTCGGCAGAGGAATCCCAGAAATTATGGTGGGTGGTCATATTTTCAATGAGATCATAGCACTCTTCGGGTCGACGTTTCATAAACGTACCACCGGCAACAGCATTAATCGTATCACGGTGTCGTAATGTCAAACCGTTATAGAATGTATCTATAATAGTGACCAATAACATATTGTGGTTCGGACACCGATCAATCGATAACTTGTAGCGTTCCCATGCCTCAAATAATGATTCATCGGGAAGCTGACGGAAATTGCTAATCTCGTTCCTTAATTTCGTCACCATTGACGGTGGGAAATATTTCGCCAAGAACTTTGTAACCATTTCATCGAAACTACGAATGTAGTTCTTGGGAAGACGATCAAACCAAGCGATGGCATGATGCGTTAATGAATAAGGAAAGAGATATAGACGGAGGGCGTCATCGGAGACCCCATTTTGTTTCATACTTTGGGTGACGGTTATGAATTTGTCAAGATGCTTGTTCGCATCATCACCCGGCAAGCCATGAAATTGGCACGAATTTTGGACTTGTTGAATCATATGATGCTTAAGTCCAAAATCAGTGGCTTGAATATTGACGGGGGCAATCGGGCCACCACGTCCGTGCATTGTGGGTTGGCACAGCTCCTCCATCGTTCGGAGATCGGGAGCTGGCATGTGATTATCACCACCCACCGGCGGGTGTTGATTATTTGGTTCGTCGGCCATTTCCTCAACGGTTGAGAAATGAACACGGTGATTATGACGAATAATCCTCTCGGGATTTGATAGTGGTGAAAGAAGAGGGTGAAAAGTAGAAGATCGGGTGTGCATACACCAAAAACAAACACAAAAGCAAAAAGGAAAACCAAATTTGAAAAGAAAACATTTTTGGATTTTTATTTTTAATGAAAAATTAGATTTATTTTTATTTTTGGTGATCGTTGATCAACCGTACTCGTTTCTTTCAAAACTACGCGCAGCGTGGCGGAGAAGCAAAGGTCCACTCGAAAGTGATTAAAAACCCGCCTCTTTCGGTCTGCAATTTAATGACAGACAGTGAGTGCATACATGCAGTGTTCACTATCTGAGTAAAGTTTTTGTCTTGTGATGACTGGATTGTTAGGATTTCCAATTATATTTACCAAGGGATGATCTCTTGTCCATTTGTGGGTGGAAGGAAAGTGTTGAATGTTGTTTTGGTAAGATGACGGGTACATGTTGCTCGAGGATGATTCTCCTATTTTTGGAATGGTTGGTGGTGGAGCAAATGGATTGAAAAATGCATTCCCGTCATAATCGGAAGGTGTGGGAACTTGGTTAGACGTGGGGGAAGAATCTTCAACTGCAGATGGAGGTGTTTGAACCATGGGTGATGAGGGTTCAGGTTGAGGTGCATTGTCATCAACTGCTGTAGAAGTAGTTGCAGATTGATCAGGTGCTTGATTTGGGACTTGTTGAGCAGCGGAACTGGTGGAAGCATCTGATGCACTATTAATACGAACTTCATCAAACATTGGTGAAAACAAATCTTCCAGATCTTTCCTGTTAAACGGTAAAGGTGCAGCCGAAGATTCAGGGAAGTTTAGACGGTTATGTTCGGGTTCTAAGCGGTCTTGCTCAGAAGCCATATCCGTGAGTTCATCAAAATTGGCGTGAATAGTCTCTTGAATTTCCCCGGTCCGACGATTCCATATTCTATATCCCTTAGAATTCTCACAGTAGCCAACGAATATCCCGATGTCTGCTTTAGCCTTTAATTTACCAAGATCATCTCTATCATTTTTCGGGTAACACAGTGCTCCAAAAACATGAAAGTAGTTGATGTTTGGTTTTCTGCCTTGAATTAGCTCATATGGAGTTTTGTTGTGTCGTCTGTTGATCATGCCGCGGTTCTGAGTATAACAAGCAGTATTAACAGCTTCAGCCCAAAGGTAATCTGGTAATTGAGCATTGATCAACATTGTTCTAGCTGTTTCCACAAGCGTACGGTTTCGTCTTTCAACTACACCATTCTGTTTGGGAGTGCGGGCAATTGAATATTGATGAACAATCCCATGCTTGTCAGTGTATTCCCAAAGGGTTTGATTCTTAAATTCAGTACCGTTGTCTGTTCGAATAATTCTAACGGTGTTACGGACTTGAACTTGAATCTTTGTGAGAAACGTGATGACCATTGAAGGAACTTGATCTTTTGTCCGAAGAAAGTAGACCCATGTCCATCGTGAGTAGTCATCAACTATTACCAAAATATACCTTTTCCCGTTTATAGTTTGAACCCGCATTGGACCACACAAATCCATATGTAGCAGCTGGAGGACATGATCTGTGCTGTGTTCTGTTTTGGGAGGAAAGTGAGCACGGTGACTTTTCCCTTGTTCACATACGGAACACAAGTGATCTTTGGCATATCTGAATTTGGGTAATCTGTCAACCAATTTATGTCTTGCAAGGTCAGTCATGGTTTTGAAATTGAGATGAGACAATCTTTTATGCCATAACCAAGCCTTTGTGGGATTAGCTTTGGAGAGTAAACAGATAGGAGATGAAGCTGTCATGCCTTCAAAGGATATGGTGTATAGACTGGTTTCGCGTCTTCCTTTCATCAAATCATTTCCTTGAAGATCACGAATGAAGCAAGTCTTCTCCCTAAATGCTACTTCTAAATCTCCATCACAGAATTGTCCCACTGAGAATAAATTGTGATCAAGGCCTTCAACATAGTATACACGACTGATCTCGATGTTCCCATTAACATAATCTCCATAGCCCATTATTGCTGCGAAGTGATCATTCCCGAACCTGACCGTTCCAATGAACTTTGCGATAAAGTTTGTGAGAAGCTTGAGGTTGCCGGTCATGTGTCGGGAACACCCGCTATCAACAATCCATAGGACAATTTGGATCACCTGCATCACAAACATTGGAAACAGGTGGAGTATTGGTAACGGTTGGATCCGTTGGGTTAGTAACACAAGAGTTAATTATTTTAGGAACCCATATAAAACTTGCAGTGTGTTGTAACCAACGTTGCCATGTCCAACTAGTCTCAGCCTTTTTCCTAATGAATGCACTAGGTGATTTAGTTGTCTTGGGTTTGGCTATGGGTGTTTCAATGGTTTGCTCAGAAACAGCTAGTGGTGGTTTCCCTAAAATGGACTTGGCAACAGTTTTGAGCCTAGAGGAAGAGCCACTAGTTCGTTTCTTTTTACGTTTCAACAGAGTTTTAGCAATGCAGTTTTGATGATCACCAGATAATATACTAGCACGACAAACAATACAACTAGCATCAACCAAAACATTAACATTATCATTCATAGATTCAACATCTGTTACATCATTCCTAGAATTAGACTTAGCTAAGGTCGATTCTATTCCTGACATTACATCTGTGTTATTCAAACTACTTTCTTTAACTTTTGAAGACTTTGATGATCCATTCCTAGACTTCCTGACTCTACTCTTCTGTTGTTTCTTGGGAGTCTTGGAACTGCTAGCCTTAGAGATAGTATCTAGTCCTGTGGAAGTAGAAGTGTTTGCATTAGTGGTTGAGTCTGATGCTTGGGTAATTGCTTTGTCTACTACATACATCCCTGGGGCAATCTTATGAACATTCGCTTTGCCTTTGTCTAAAACTCTGATTTTCTTCTTCAGATCAACAATGATGTGTTGGAATTCTTGATTTTGTGAATCTAATTTTCTGTTGAGGCGGACTGTGTCATTTCTATTTTGAAGAATTTCATCCAGTTCCTTTTCATTTTCAAACAGTTTAAGTCTTAAGAAAGCCTTTGTTTCCTTGTGATTTTCAGGAAAATGACTGTTTTGAAATGATAAAGATCTTATGAGATTTTGAAATTTTAGTTCAAATTCAGCACTTTGATTTTGAAACCAATCAAGCCTTTTTTGAAGGTTAAAAACTTTGTTTTCCACATCATTGTTGATTTGTCGAAGATCCTCATTCTCTTTGACCAAATTTTCTATCTCCATTTGCAACATCTCAACATTTACAGCATGATCATTCACAAGTAATTCATTGCATGACTCATAAAGTGAATTCATAATCACAGAAACAACGTCATAACACAGAACTTTTTCTAAGAGTCGATCATTCTCGTTTTTCAAAGTTTTCTTTTGATGTTTTTGTTTTTGAATTTTGTCATCCTGTTCTTTGAAAATGCCTTTCATAGATTCAACTTCCGCGAATAATTCTTGTTCCCATTGTGTTGCATATTTCTTTAGATGTTTGACATGAGGCAGAATTTTCTTTTGAAGAATGTCTCGCTTTTCTTTCGCGACGGGGGAAAGAAAAATAGAGACTTCGATTTGAGAATTAAACTCAATTTCATTTTCCAAGAAAAATATGTCTTCCATAATTATATCAAAATATCGAAATAATTTACTTTCTGGTAATTTTGGATCAACATCATCATCCTCAGTCAAATAATCCTTGAAATGTGCAACATTTTTGGAAGCAGGAAGTATTGTAGGAGAAGCATGTATGTTTGTGTTATCAAACGTTTGTTCTGTTTCGTCCTTTGAGGGGACAAATTTGATTTGACGTCTTGCATTATAATCATGATGAACTCTGGAAAAATCTTTGACAGTTTTTGGTCGACTCTCAAGTTCTTTTTGACGTTCAAGAATTTCAACTTCTTCATCATTACCAAGCACAACAACTCTTTGAAAGGTATCATCAAGTAATAATTCTGCATTGTATAACTTGGGATTTTTGTTGAGTACTTTAGAAAGAAAACGTGGTTGGTCACTGCCAATAGCAAAGTCAACTCCTTTCGGAACTGGTTTTACTGATAGCCTTTGAATTTGAGTTATGGATTCACCATTTTTGTAGACAATAGTTTGAAACTCTTTAAGTTTGGATTCCAAAGTGACAATTTCTTCAAGATATGAGTCGACACATTTACTTGAGGCTTGCTTTTCTTCAAGAAGATTTTTTTGAGATGTTGAAAGCTCATATTGAGTTTTTAACAACTCAGAATTTAAAGCATTAATTTGTAATTTGAATTCAAATTGATCCTTTTCTTGTTGAGAGAGAAGCTCAGCCTTAGAAACGGTTAACTCACGAACTTGATGTTCTAAATTTTGAACTTTGACGTACTCTTTTTGGAAAGCAATCTCAAAACCTTTTTCACGTTTTTCTTGTTTTTGATATCCTGAAAGTTGTAGTTTATAGCACTCATTGTCCTTTGTTAACAATGCAATCTTTTCTTTCAGATTTTTATTGATTTCATTTCATTTTTCAATTTGTGATTGGGTAGTCATTAACAAGGCCTGAAGCTCTGAATCTTGATCAGTCAAAGGATCATTTTGTTCAAGATGATCCAAATTTTCATCGTCAATCGAATCATCAAATGAAACGACGGTTTTATCATCATCAAATGATACAACAGTGTTTATTTGATCATCTGATGGAGATGAGAATGATGAATCATGTTGAACAGAATTATCATTTGTAGATGAAGATGCAGAAGGTGAAGCAATTTCATGTATAAGACATTGTGGATCAGGTACCTGAGATAGACCATCGGTGTCATAAACCGGGCCTGTCTCGGACATGTTCATCTCTTGCATGTTTGCCATGAGCATTACTGCAGCATTTGCCTCAAGATCTTCCATCTCATCATCAGATGCAGCATTTGCCATGAAGCTTTGCTCATTTTGTGTCACCATTCCTGCTGCCTTTTCATCTTTAAGAGCCATCAGAAGAGCTTCCTTGTGATATGCACTGCCCATAGTACGAGGCTTTGGACATGCATTTGCCATGTGACCATTCCCACCACAGTTGTAGCATGTGATTGAAGTATTTGCAATGCCTTTTTGTGTATTCCTAGCCATCTGATTTCTGCTCTGTGTATTTCCCACACTGTTCCTATTACCCCCTGCAGAATTAAACCTGTTCCCTCCTGACTGAAACCTCTGAGACCCATAGTTTCCACTGTTTCCTGAACCATATCTGCCCGAAGACCGATTCTGAATTTCCACTCTGCCATCATTAATAACAGCTTGATTCCTGGTGTTGGAAGATGAACGAAGACGGTTGTTGGATTTGGTGAACTTGCCAAATGCCTTAGCAATTAATCCAAATGCTTCATTAAGAGAGTTGAATGCATCCTCTTCTTCATCATAATCAGCGTTTGAGTACAACATGGAATCTGAGTTGTTATATGGAACCATTTGGTTGTCAGAGTATTGTGATGGTGCTTCATATGGGATGATTTGATTAGAAGGTTGTGGTTGAAAACTTGGTTGAAAAGATGATTGTCCAAATTCCTGGTTTGGTAGTGGAAAGTTGGATTGAGCAACAAGGGCAAGTGAGTTAGGTGTTGGTGCTGGTATGAAACCGCCTCGTGCTGCAACTTCCTTATCTACCTCAGATTGATGTTGTTTCAGAAAGTCATACATTAGTCCATACTTGACTTCACCAATCTTCTTAGTTTGCCTGACAAATGTTGCATATTTCTGCCATTCTGGTCCAAGGCAACCCAGAAATTTTGAATTGATAGCAATCTTAGGTAACTTGATGTCATGACGATCGAGGTCATTTACAACATTTGTGAAACGGTGGTAGTATGATTCAATTGTCTCCCCTGGTTCCATGATGAAATTATTGTATTCCATGTAAAGCTTTGACTCAAGGTCTTCTTGATTTAACTCAGTCCCTTCCATGAGAAGATGCACATGTTCCCACATGTCTTTGGCAGTCTTTTGAGCATCAATACTTCGGTAAATAGGATTAGGAATCCCCTGAAGTATGTAAGACATTGCCAACTGATTTGCCTCTTGTTGCAGTGTTTGTTCATTTGTGTAGTTAGCGACAGCAATGGGAGTTGATGTTTCTTCTCTTTCTGTAGTTCCTGGAACAACATTTACTGGAAGTGGAAAGGGTCCTTCTTCAATGGCTTGCTTAAGATATTTCCCATGGGGTTTATGGAGTTCAATGAATCTGAGAAATCTACTAGCCCACTGCACATAGTTACCAGGTGTCAGCATAGGTGGAGTGTCCTGATTCCCAGCTTCATGTCGGGATTGCTGACTGCTGATTGCCTCACACATCTTGTTAAACCAATGTGGCTCTCTGGAGTAGGATGGATTGTTCAGCATTTGATTCTGTTGCATGATTTGTTGTGGGGATACTTGTGGTGGAGAGAGAAATTGATGCTGTTGCACGAATGCTTGTTGTTGTTGATACTGAGGATGAAATTGCTGTTGTTGAGGATATTGCTGTAGCTGATAGTAGTAATTGAAGTGAGGTGGTTGAGACATATCTGGATCTTAAAGATAATTAAGATATGTGTTGATGAGTTATGTTAAGTTGGTTTGGAAATCAGAAGATTTTGTTCAACTGCGATAAGTACTGTTCACTGAAGTGCGATAAGTACAGTTCACCAAGTGCGATAAGTACAGTTCACCAAGTGCGATAAGTACAGTTCACCAAGTGCGATAAGTACAGTTCACCAAGTGCGATAAGCTTCAATAGCGATATCGATAGTAGAAAATGCGATAAAACTAGAAAGTGCGATAAACAATGACAATTTTGATATGTTATCTTAAAGTGTGATAAGTTATAGCAAAATGCGATAAAATATCAAACTGCGATAAGATAAGATAGCAAACTGCGATAATTTATGGCAATTGCGATAGTTTTATCTCAATTCCAAGTTCGATAATTCTCAACTCTTGTACAAGAGAAGAGAAGCAACCAAGTCGAAGTATTTTCACTTTCTAATACAAGAAAGTACAATACTGAGTCCCAATGCCGATAACTGAAGATCTGCCAAATGCGATGAAACCCTAACTTATCTTGATTCAAACTGCGATAAAACCCTAACTTATCTTGATTCGAACTGCGATAAAACCCTTAGTTGTCGAAGTTCACTCAGAAAGCAAAATTTTCACTTTTCATCAACTTTTCCAATTCGCTAATAACACGGATTACACCAAATCGTCCAAATAACCAATAAAACCCGATTGTTTTTTACTTTAAACGATTAGTAATCACTAGATTTGATGAAGATTAAGCTCGTTAACGTATAACAAATGAAATTCGATGAAGATTTGTGAAATTTCAACGAGATCAAATCTACTTTTCAACACGAACAATAGATTAACGTTTGAAAAAAAAACCTTATGAAATCTATAAAACCAACGTAGTAAACGATACTAATGACTCAAAAACACGATCCTAATTATCCCTAAGCGAATGATACCACTTGTAGGTCACTAATATCTCAAACACACACACAATATGAAAGCTAAAATACGATCTACTACTATGTAATAAGCTACGATTAAGAAGATAAGTAAATAAGCAAATAAGCTAAAGAGAATAAGATGAGAATTAGAGAGAATGGGAGGCTTTCACTATTTGAATGATTAAGCTACAAGGCTTTCGCCACTTACATGAAAAACCAACATGAAATATGATGCCCCATGCCTTCTATTTATAGGCTTTGTATTAGGGCAACATATACACAATTACTTCTAGAAGAATTAAGATAAGATGGGCGGTCCATGGGCTTCTAATGGACCGCACCATTTAACAAACTATTAAAGCCCTATTAAGCAACATTAATACGAAATGAACAAGACTTGAAATATATTTGAAATGTGTTCCTAACAAAGATCAGCCAAGTAAGCACAAATAGCAGCATCACTAATGTTATCACTGTTTGTTGAACCAGCAGTAGAACATTAGTGCTAGCAGTAGAAACTCCATAAGCAGCAGTAGAGTGAGTTTCCTGAGTGTTGCCAGAACTTTTGTTGTTGGAGGACATAAAAGCTAGGTTTTGTGCACCAGAGGATGAACTAGATGACCCTTTCACTTCAGATTCTTACACTTTCAGGTTGTTGTATAAATCATCTAAACTCATCATTTCCAAGTCAGCTTTGTTTCTCCAAACCACAGTGTGCATACTCCATTCAGATGACAAACTTCTCAGAAACTTAAGATTGATATCTTCTTGAGGAACTGGAACCTTCATAAGTGCTAATTGACTTATAAGCTTCCGAAGTCTGTCATATGTAGCATTAATATTTTCAGAACTTGAGGAAACAAAGGTCTTAAATTGATGCTTCAGAAGATTTTTCCTTGACTTCTTGGTAGCCTCATTCCCAACAAATCTTAGCTCAATTGCTTCCATTAAGGACTTAGCATCCTGAATATGACTAAAGCTCAACTGATACTCATTAGGTATGCCCATCATGAGAATACTATGAGTCTTGATCTCCAACCTTCTTTGAGCCTTGTCATCAGCAGATTTAATGGGTACAGGTTTCCCATCATCAGCTTTTGCTGGTAAAGTATCACCATTCAGAATGACTTCCCACATTGAGTAGTCAAGCATCTTGATGTATTGTTGTATTCTCATCCTCCAAAGCTCATACTCTCCAGGCTTGAGCATGGGCACTTTTGATGCAGTCACCATGTGTGTTGATTCGGATTCCATGACTTGAGTAGATGTTGAATAGATCTGAGTTAACAAAAGTTCTTCTTGATCACAGCTTCTAGATCACAAGCTCTGATACCACTTGTTGATCCCAGTTAAGCAATTGATCTAGTTAGTTATCTTAGATGTGAATCTAAAATAACAAGTATAGAAACTGTCTTGACATGTAAACTATTAAACACAACGCGGAATATTATGTTTAATTTTAAGAAAAACAATGAATGAAACAGTAGAATTCTCAACAAACACTTCAATATATTAAATATACGAATACTCAAAAGTATTAGGTTTACAACCTTGAAGTGAATCGACTCTAACAACGATACGTACTAAACTCTAACCCTAGAACCTCCTTTTATAGACTAAGGAGTCCTAGTCGGTTTACAATAACTTTTTACACAAGATAAATCTTTTAGAATCTATTTTAAACTTATCTAAAACATACTATACATAGTTTATCTCTTTAGCAGTAGTATGAATTACTCTAACAGCAGTATCTTTTACTCCAGCAATAGTATTCTTGCAGCAGTAGAATCTCTAACACTAGCAGTAGTATAGAATACACTAGCAGTAGTATGATACTTAGAGTATTTTTCTTTATGCACCATGAGCAGTTATATAATCCAGAGCAGCAGCATCTCTAATTCCAACAGCCATCAGCAGCATACTTCTAGCCTTCACATCATTCTTCTTTTGGGCTTTTTCTTCTACAGTTACAGGACCTAGTATTGTTTCAGTTGTGACACCTTCCACTGTTGATGCTTTAGGTATAGGTTTGAATGAATTACCATTCTCTATGATATACCATAGAGCATAGTCTTGAATCTGAAAGTATTGTTCAATTCTGAGCCTCTACATCTCATAATCACCCTGCTTGAGAATGGGCACTTTAGCAGTAGTAGAGGTTTGAGTCGTGTAAAGATCCATCTTTTCCTGATTAGTAAAAAAGTTCTTTAGTAAGTTTCTTCTAGATCAAAGTTTCAGAAGCAAAAGCTCTTATACCACTTGTTGATCCCAAACACAGATCGATTCCTTGAGCTTGTAAGGTTAAGTTACCTTGGATAAATTCAAAAAAACTTTGTTTGAAACTTCGTGAATATCAAAGAATATGCGGAATCTACTCTTCAATATTTAGAAGAATATTAACAATGCAATGTAATAGTGAACTTGAATGAACAAACAATATAACCAAAACGCTTCAATATTATTAATCAATAATACGAGTACTCTGTGTAGTACTAGGTTTTACAACCTTGAAGCTTATAAAAAAAAACATATTTAACATCTTAACCCAGGATCTCCTTTTATACAACAAGGAGTCCTTTAAAAGATAACTACAAATCTTCTAGAATATACATATCTTTCTAACTATATAGAATATATACTGAATAATCTCCATACATATCTCTTTACATGTCTTTATATTTTTAGCAGTACTATCTTCATCGGCAGTCTTCAGCAGTCTTAAGTTAATACTGACAGTACTAACTTTTGCTCTAGTAGTACTAACATAGTTAGTACTATTAGTTGTAATCTTCCGCAGTTCTAACTTTGGCTTGGCAGTAAAACATGTGAAGTCATTTAATTCCCAAAAGTAAATGCATCCTTTCCCGTTATGGGATATGCTTTACAATGATGCAAAGCACTTAGCTTGTTTGCATAAATATGATTATTGATTACGTCGAGTCGTAAAAATTCATGTATTATGAGATTATGAATACTCGATGTTGAGTTACTTGAGATTATAAGTAACCTTTGATTTTCTCAACCCATAATCATCTTTGTCAATTCTTTTCTTCCTTAATGACAAAATGATTAAGCCTTAACCAATTCTTTGATTATTCTCTACACCAAACTAATCCTCCAACCATTTCAAAATCCTCCCAAATCTTATCCCCAACATTCTTTTAATATTCCCTTACACCTTTAGTACTCCCATGTACTTCTTGTCTCCTATATACTGATGACATCAAATAATCCTGATATTTTAGTGTCAATTTTCCCCTAATATGCTCATTATTTGTATCGTTTTATATGGATATATACTTTGATTTCTTTATATTTCTTTTTCAGGTTGTAAATGAGCATAAGAGCAAAAGAGACGCGGAATTGGAAAAGTACTTACAATGATACACTGACTTTGAAGAAGTTATGGCGTAGTTACACTCTCCACTTACGCCGTAGCTAAGGATTTATACACGAAGACCAAGTCAACACAAATCAAGGAGTACGGCGTAATTACCACAGATATTATGTCATAATATTTTAGAGACTTAGACGAATTTCGTGATCTAGAAGATTACGCCGTAACCAATCCAAGAGGTTACGGCGTAAATATTAAACAGAATGGGATTGAAGATATTACGGCGTAACATGGTAATTTAGTTACGCCGTAATTAGTTATCGTGAAGGATACGACGTAACTTGGTAATTTAGTTACGCCGTAATTAATAACTTGGGCGCGAAGGAGTTGAAGTCCAGGGGCTAAAAGCGATCAAATGATATTAAGTTTTATTAAGTCTGAGGACTAAAAGTAAAAATAACAAGTACGATGGAGGACTAAAGATGGGCGAATCATATGAAGATTAAATTATCACAAGGATTTGTTATAAAACTAAAAAGAACGATCAGGGACTAAAGGTTATAGGTGATGTTGAATATATAAAAACATATCAAACAAATAAACACAGCGGATAACATCACCAACAACGGATCCATATAGCCATATGATCAATCAATAATAAATATAACAATTATATATACCTTTGTAGCGTGATTCGAGAGTCACTAGCAATCACCAACCCACGAATGGAATAAGGAACCCAAGTGATCAATGAGGTTGATCACTTCTATGATAAAAACACACTACATGTCACGGATAACCACCCGCTGCTAGTCTTGATCACGTAACACTTGTTCTTGCAACAACCTACAATAGATTAAGCAAAGAAGGGATGAAAAACACAAACCCTAAGAGGGGTTTTATTTTGTGCCGTGGGTTATGGAGAGGGTGAGGGGGAGAGAAAAGTGGCAAGTTGTTTAATGTAATTGATCTCCTTATTGACAAAATCAATTAGGAGGTTATAAAGGAAAAGTTACACTTAACCCCTTGATCTTTTTCTCTTGTTCTCCTCACTATGGACGGCCATATGGAGCTTCAAATGGGCTTGCCCATTTGTTGGTCCAATCCAATAAACTAAGTACTAGCTTAGTTATTAGTAGCTCGTTATCGATCCCAAGTTACGCAGTCATTTATATAGTGTAAATACGATAAATACAATATATAAAATGGTATCTCTGTGTATAAGTGTGTGACCCCATAGGCTCACATATGTCTAGTCATATAATTATTTATTATGACACAAGCATACTCCAACAGCTCCCACTTGCGACATCATAATAATCAAGTAATTATACAAGCAAAGGTTAGCGTCTAGCAACACGCCAATGCCCCTAGAAATATGTGAGAATAGTTTCTTAAACTCCTCATTTTAAATGGTTTATATGTCATCCATCCTTTTGTTACAGATACTATGTTGAACATTAGACATGTATCAAATGTCATTCTAATTGTTCAACTATTATGTTTCTCGATATAGAGATTGAACACGATTACCAAGTGAATTAAGATTCATCTTAATCTCATTTGGGTACGGCCATACAAACATCTGTTCAATTCATCGAGGGCCCCAATAGAATCTGACTCCATAACATGTGGAGGAACAAATCCCATTTTGACTGCACGTGTCATTCATGTGTCTCATATCACTCATGAAGATGGTTTTTATAACTACCTTATTTAGGACAGCGTTTAACCATATCAAGGAATGAAATTCCACGCATGCAAGACCTACTTGCATTTCAAGTCTAAGGATACGAGACATAACCAATTGCGAGATTCACTATTGACGATGATCCATGTAGTGAATACTCGTAGGTTGGGTCAGTCCAATGTTCATCACAATGAACAATATGTGAGTTTGGTAAATAATCACCAACACGCTCACATTTGCCTTAATTTGATGATACTCCCGTATCGTCAACCGAAAATGGACAATTTTAAACTAAATAAATTATTCATGGATTAAACATGCAAATATAGAACACAGTAGTATAAATGAAGATGATCATACTTGGTACATCAATTCATTATGTAATACGACTGCTTACAGTTCCATTATCCAAATACTAAAAACAGATATGCATAGGACTACTCATAGGTCGAAATCCGATGTTCCCACCATGATCAAATCATGTTATACAAGACAACAAGTAGTCATCTGAGTAAACTTTGAGAATACTTGTTTCAAAACTCATGAAAGGTTTGAATGATGATTGTCCTTTGTATGTGTGCATTCAAGTACAAGACGAGTATTGCAACAATACATTCCAAAGGGTGTTTGAAGCCAGCAAAACACCTATATTAGACAGTCATCTGAATAGTTTCTCAAACTGTAAAGTATTCTTATTCTTTTAATGTATAACGCATTAATGCTCTCAGTTGAGCACATCTAGTCAGTAATTTCATCATTCATGATGACATCCTACAACGACTAGGGTTGAGCATCATCTCTGTTAAATAAGCATCAGTGTATGCAAACAAAAACAGAGCTCCTCAAATATCCGTAAACGTTAGAACATATCTTTTGGTACTTTGTAGGTCCATTATAATGTTCGTTTAACAATTATCTAATGACTTTCACTTAGATATTTGTTGTTATCAACTCATCTTGCAAACATGCAAATGATATATATAGTCCAATGCATAATACGACTTGCATAATGAATCCTTTAGTTGAACTTAAGATTTCCATTTATGTGTTCAATCTCATCAAGTGAGATTGATCATTGAGACTCCCCTCAATAACGTGTCATATTGTGTTTAGACTTAATAACCGCTTATGTTTATTCTAATAAACATATATATAACAAGGTTATATATCTTATTTTATAAATCCCTTAAGAGAAACTTCATTCCAAGCTAAGGATTAAAGTCTAGCTTAAATGGAATATTGTTTCTAATATGTTAATGACATATGAGATTTAAGAAAATAAATACAGTGCTCCAACTTGCTCTCAGTGTACTTAGGAGTAATCTTATTAATGAAAATCAAACTAACGATTTTATAATTAACTTAAGATCTCTGCTCCTAGATGCATGATCTAATCCACACACGGATTCTTTTATCTTGTATACATAATAAAGATTACATGGATTCATAAACCCTTTTGATTACTCATCGTCCTCGCAAAGGTAATCAACAAGAAAAGTGTTTTGATATCCTATTGTCATATTTCATTTAAATGAAAACAGGTATGACAATTAATCATCTTTATGCATTTAATGTTTGTAGGTAGGAAGATTTAGTCATAGTCAATTTCTTGAGTACGAGTAAACTCTTTTTACTACGCGTGCATTAAATGTGTGTACAAGTTTGTCCTTTGAGTCTTCTCATCAAGAAACTCATTCTTGACCTCACAGTCTAACTGATTGGTAAGAGATCAATCAAGCTCCATGAGTGATTGTCTTTCAAGGACTGCATCTTAACATTCATAGTTTTGAGCTATTCATCAGATTCAAGATCTGATAATGCATCTCTGTAGTTAGCAGGTTCACTATGATCCTCTAACTTATATCCCTTAGCATTGATATAAAATGAATGTGTAAACGTAATATGAATATGTATATTGTAATTCTAGCCATCCATGAAGGAGGTCAAAGTATACGTACGAAAAATAAATAAACGATAAGCGTATAAATGTACAAAAGAAATGTATACGTTCGAATAAAGGGAAATACGATGCATGAACTATTGAAATTGATGTATAAACATAGGAAATGAAATAAAGGGACTCACAACACTTTGGGATTGTTAGTTATACGCTGGAAACGATCAAGAGCATGTATGAACCTTAAAGTCGATCACCAAGGATTCAAAAACTATATTCTCGACTTGGAAATGGATTCAAAAGAGTTAGAAAAAAGCTTCCTGTTCTTGTGTGGCTTCGAAAGTGAGTGAGACTAGGGAGAAATGGGTTGGGAAGTGTTTAAGAGTGAATGAGGATGTGGGTGCATGTATGTCGAATACATATAAGCATGTATATACATTTTTATTGTTTTTAAAGTGCCACTTGTGGGAATATATTCCCCTAGCCGAGACTTAATGAGTTGCAGGAGATAGGATGAGATTATAGTCAAGTTGGATGGTATATAGGGGAGGGTTTAGGGCTAGGTTTGTTAGGATCAAGTTGGGTACATATATATGTATCGAATGGCATTAGAAAGGGTCCAAAATGTTTTTAAACGTGACCAAACGTGTACAAAGGTGTGGAAACAACGTTATATGCTTACATTCGATCAAAGAAACTCAAATGAGCTAGGTAAGAAAGAGTTTGATCAAATTGGGTTGAAGTGGGAAATTAATAATTGAACTTGTAACTATCTCAAATGTGACTTACTTTAGTTCTCGTTTACTATTTAAACGATCGAATTACGAGATGAGATTAATCAATCTTGATCCTTTGATGTGTAAAGAATCGAGGTGTGTAAAAAGTTATATATATTATGTGTTGACTTTAAAAGAAAACGAGGCAAAGCTTTTGTGTTTCAGGTCGAATGCAATAAATGAGAAAAAGAAATTGGGTTGGGCTCATGAATAGTACCAGGCCTATGTTGGGCTAAGAATGGTAATAAGGGTCCGTTTGGTTATTTATGAGTATAAGAGGTTTTCGTGGTCCGCGTGTGAGCTCGTTCCAATTTATTATGTCACGTATTTACATTTTTGAGTTATTGTAGAGTAATAACAAGTCATTATGAGATAACTTCTCATTTTTAAAAGTCAAAAAATAAATAACACACACTTTCTGATAAATAATTATTATTAAATTGGGAAAATTACCAGTTGTCACAGCCTCCCAGCCTTATTTGAATGTCGTATCGACATTTTACTCATGTTATCAGAAGAAGGTACGAAAAGATGGGGATATTTGGCCTTGAATTCATCTTCACGTTCCCACTTGAATTCAAGGCCTCTTCGGGAATTCCAATGAACCTTAACAATCATTATTCGACTATGTTTCAATCTCTTGACCTCTCGGTCCATGATTTCTACAGGTTCTTCGATAAAGCGTAGTCGATCGTCAATCTCGATTTCTTCCAGAGGAATAGCAAGAGTTTCCTCGGACAAGCATTTCTTAAGATTGCATACATGAAAGACATCATGTACACTGCTGTGTTCTTGTGGCAGCTGGAGTCGATATGCTACCGGTCCGATTCTTTCTAGAATCTCGAAAGGTCCAATGTAACGAGGATTTAGCTTTCCACGTTTGCCAAAATGTATCACGCCTTTCCATGGCGAAACCTTCAACATGACTCTGTCCCCTACTTGGAACTCAAGAGGTTTACGTCTCTTGTCAGCATAACTCTTTTGTCGGTCTTGTGCAGCTTGCATCTGGTTACATATCTGCACAATCTTTTCGGTTGTCTCATGGATAAGTTCGGGTCCTGTGAGCTGACTATCTCCTACTTAAGTCCAACAAATGGGTGATCGGCACTTACGTCCATAAAGTGCCTCGAATGGTGCGGCTTTTATACTCGTATGATAGCTGTTGTTATACGAGAATTCGACTAGGGGCAAATATCCATCCCATTTCTTGCCGAAATCAATAACACAAGCTCGGAGCATATCCTCCAATGTTTGGATGGTTCTTTCACTTTGGCCGTTTGTTTGGGGATGATAAGTTGTACTCATGTCGAGCATAGTACCCAAAGCTTTCTGGAGTGACTGCCAAAAGTTTGAAGTAAAACGACTGTCGCGATCGAAGATGATTGAAATTGGTACTCCATGTCTGGAGACTACCTCTTTCAGATATAAATGAGTGAGTTGATCCATGCTGTCAATTTCTTTGATGGGAAGGAAATGAGCAAATTTGGTGAGTCTATCAACAATCACCCAAATCGTGTCATATCCACTGGATGTTCTTGGTAGTTTGGTTATGAAGTCCATTGTGATTCATTCCCATTTCCATACAAGGAGTTCAGGTTGAACTAGTAATCCGGACGGTCTCTAATGTTCTGCCTTAACTTTGGAGCAAGTTAAGCATTTACTGACATATAGTGCGATATCCGCCTTCATGTTAGGCCACCAATATAATTTCTTAAGATCAAGGTACATCTTATCAGCTCCGGGATGAACAGACTACTTGGACTTATGCGACTCATGCATAATTAACTCTCGTATCCCACCATAGAGTGGTACCCAGCTTCTATCGTTGAAGCACAATACTCCGTCTGATCTCTTTATAAAGCCGTTTGTGTTCTCTGGCATACTATAGAGTTTTTCACTTGGTCTATTTTCTTCTTTGAGTGCCTCAATCTGAGCCGTGAGAATTTATGATGGGAGAGGTGAACTGATCGTCATTCCTAATGATCTGACTCTCAAGGGTTTGAGTCGTTCTTTTCGGCTAAGAGCATCTGCCACAACGTTGGCTTTTCCAGGGTGATAACGAATTTCACAGTCGTAGTCACTGAGTAATTATAACCATCTACGTTGTCTCATGTTCAACTCTTTCTGGTCTAGGATATGTTGCAGGCTTTTGTGGTCCATAAACACTGTACACTTAGTGTCGTACAGGTAATGTATCCATATCCTAAGAGCGAACACAACTACTTCCAGTTCTAAATCGTGGGTCGTGTAGTTCTTTTCGTGCGTCTTGAGTTGTCGTGATGCGTAAGCAATCACTTTCTGTCTCTACATCAACACAGCATCTAAACCTTTGTGTGAAGCATCACAGTATACGACAAAGTCATCGCTTCCTTCAGGTAAGACCAATATGGGTGCACTACACAGCTTTTCTTTGAGTGTCTGGAATGCCTCTTCTTCGTCTTTACTTCAGACGTACTTTATGTTTTTTTGAGTTAGGGTTGTTAATGGTTTGGCTATTTTGGAGAATCCCTCGATGAATCTCCTCTAATAACCGGTAAGTCCTAAAAATTGGCATATTTCAGTTGGCGTCGCCCAATCCTTAATTGACTCAATCTTTGCGGGATCCACATGAATACCCTGGCTGTCAATCACGTGACCGAGAAATTGTACAGTGGAAATCCAGAAGTCACATTTCGAGAAATTCGCATACAATTCCTCCTTCTTGAGCAATTCCGGAATCATCTTGAGATGTTGTTCATGTTCTTCTTCGTGCTTGGAGTAGATCAGGATATCGTCTATGAATACAATCACAAACTTATCCAAATATGGTTTACACACCCGGTTCATAAGGTCCATGAATATTGCTGGTGTGTTTGTCAAACCAAATGGCATAACCTGGAACTCATAGTGTCCATAACGGGTTCTGAATGCGGTTTTTGGCATGTCCTCTTCTCGAACTCGAAGTTGATGGTATCTAGATCGAAGGTCGATCTTTGAATACACACTATAACCTTGTAGCTGATCGAATAGGTCATCGATTCTAGGGAGTGGGTATCGGTTCTTTACTGTTAACTTGTTTAGTTCTCTGTAGTCGATGCACATCCGAAAGGATCCGTCTTTCTTCTTTACAAATAGGACAGGTGCTCCCCAAGCTGAGGAACTCGGCCTGATGAAACCTTTCTCTAAGAGTTCTTGTAGTTGTTCTGACAATTCTTGCATCTCTGAAGGAGCTAATCGGTACGGTGCTCGCGCCACGGGTGCAGCACCTGGAACTAAGTCAATTTGAAATTTGAGTTGCCTGACTGGTGGAAGTCCAGGCAAGTCTTCGGGAAAGACTTCAGGAAAATCAAGTACGATTGGCATGTCTTCTAGGCGCTTTTCTTTAGGTTCCTTCTTTATCTTCTCAACTTGTGCTACAAAGAGGAGACATCCGTCCTCAATGTACTTCTGAGCTTTGGTGCACGAAATGATGTTCAATCGGGTGTAATTCTATGGTCTCTTCTATCTCTTAGTACTTCCAGTACTTCATCGCCGTACGGTATGCGAACAATCTTTTTGTCGCAGATGATCACTGCATGGTTTTTAGATAACCAATCCATTCCAACAATAACGTCAAAACTGCCAAGTCCTACGGGCATAAGATCTATGTTGAATGGGTGGTTCAACAGGTTTAGCGTACAATCTCGGATTATAGTGTCTACTCTTTCCACATTACCATTAGCTAGTTCTACGTCATAAACAATGTCTAAGGCGGTTGGGATGCTATCTAGCAGCTGACTAAACGTTTTTGATATGAAACTCTTATCTGCTCCGGTATCAAATAAAATAGACGCATAGCGGTTGTTTATGAGAAACGTACCTGTAACAACGTTCGGGTCCTCTGCTGCTTCTTTTACTCCAACCACATATACTCTTCCTCGGGAAACTCCTGCATAGCCCTGGTTCCTTCCAGCAGCTTGATTTCCATTGTTACCCTAGTTTCTCTGTTTCTTGCACTCATTCCTGAAGTGCCCTTTTTCTCCACACCCAAAGCAGGTGATGGAAGATTCGTCCTTGACGGTAGGAGCTCTTTGATTTCTCACTGGCGCCCTCTGCGCAGTAGCAAGAACTGGCGATCTGCAATTCCTGGTCATATGACCGATTCTCTGACAATTTCTACATTTCACGATACATGGCCCGTTGTGATGGAGTTTACAACGGTTACACAGGGGAGATTTGCCAGCATAGACCTTCTGATCACTGGGTCCAGCAGAATAAATCTTAGCGACTTCCTGTCATTTGGTTGACTGATGGTTGGCTCTTGAGTTGTCCTCCCATTTCCTTTTGTTATCCCCTCCTTTTTCTGCCATATCTTGGATCACCTGATCCTTTAAGTTGTGAGATATGGAGATTGCGTTATGCAAGTCACTAGGATTAGCAGCCAATATATTCCCTCTGATGTTCAAGGGTAATCCTCCGATGTAACGTTCTATCATTCGTGCCTTAGTAGCGACCAACTCGGGACATAACTATGCTAACTCTTGGAAACGTTGAGTGTACACCAAGATGTTGGTGCCTTGAACCTTCAAGTTCCAAAATTCTGCTTCTATCTTCTTGACCTCAGTGCGAGGGCAATATTTCTGGAGCATTAAAGCTTTGAATTGCTCCCACGCCATAGCGTAAGCAATATCCATTCCTGATGACTTCATGTAAGAGTTCCACCAAGTTAAATCACTGCCTGTCAAAGTATACGAGGCATACTTAACTTTGGATTCTTCTTCACAATTACAGATGCAAAACACAGTTTCCAACTTTTTTAGCCATCTAGCTAAGCTGACAGCTCCCTTAGTTCCTCCAAAACTTCCTGGATCCCAAGCACGAAATTCCTTATATGTGTAGGCCCGACTGACAGTAGTGGGTCTCGCGGCTCTGTCACCTGTGTTAGTGCTTGATCCTACGTTGGCAGCAGCTGCCATGGCATCTGCCACTTGCTGTGCAACGATTTGTGCCAAAGTCGGCTGGTTGACTACATTTGGAGGGGAAGTGGCATTAGTTGCGTTGCGAGTACGGTTTGATTTGAGTGAAGCCATTTGTCTATAAAAGAGAGCAAACAAATGATGAGTTTTTGCAAGAAAGTATGATAAATCATCGCATGAATGAATAACATTACAGTAGAGCATGATAGAAAGAACTAAATCAAAAATAGAGAGATATAACAAAATGAGCTTGTTATAGATTAAAAGTCGGTTACAAGATCTGAAAATTACAAGTTTATTTGAAAACACATCAGACACTAACCGAAGACTACTCGGTTTAGTGGGTACAGAAACGATACTTGTGAATCTAAGATTAGTTACGTCCTTGACATAAACGCCTAACTTCTGCCTCAAGCTCCAGTTGTGCAGCCTCCATGTCTGCGAAGCGCCTCTGGAACTCCTGGCACATCCTCATTTGAGTAGCTAACATGGCTTCTAAGGTTGAGATCTTCTGATCCTGGTTCCTTGTCATATCTCTGGCTAACCATAGGGTCCTTTCAACGCCTTCTATCCTACCATGTACCTGAGTATGGTCTCTACTGAAACAGCGGACTCTGGAATCCAAGTTTCTAAGTTCATAGTTATAAGTATCCTTCATTTTATCAACCTTCATCCCTAAGTCAAACACTTCTCGCCTCTCAGCATCGGCTCTCTTAAACAAAGTGCCAATGTTTCGATCATACCATTCGAAACGTAATGGTTGCAGCCCTTCCAGCTGATCAGTGTGGCCGTCTAGTGTGCTGGCTTGCTAGTGAAGAAGGGTCCGTATCGAATCACGAGCAATTATAGTATCGTCAGGGGGATTAAGTGAGGATACGTCATCTGGGATGTATGGCATTGGGGAGTCTAGAACATCGGACAATGGAGAGTTCGGCTCAACATCCTTCCAAATTGTCTCCTGGTGCGTTCCCCTCAAACTCTGCCCAATTTCAAATGTGGCCGGACAACCATTAAATCCTTCATCCGAATAAGAATCAGTGACTCTCCTAAGTCTTTGACGTAGAGGTGGTTGAGTAGGTAATGATGTGTTTAGAGTAAGTTCCGTATTAGGTTACGGTTGTGACACTTGGACATGGGGATCTTCAGCATCTGGAGTGATATGAAAGGTAGGTGATGTACGAGTAGTACGGAGAATAGTTTCGAAAGTATCAAATGATTAGGAAGGTATAGTCTGTGACAATTATGGTATATGAGTATAAGTATATAGAAAATACTTATAATTTTTGGCTAGAAAGTATTAGTCATAATATAAGTACATATGTATGTATATAATTAATACGAAAGCATGTATTATCAAAGTAGTACGCAGTATATGCTAAGCATTATCACTAAATAAAAAGCATTAACACTAAGTATATGTTATCAAAGTAGCACAAAGTATATGCTAAGCTTGCTGAAACAATAAGTAGAGTAGCAAGTAAAGTAGCAAGTAAGGCAGGCTGGCACTGGCAGTCATAGGTTGATTTTTTGTAAAAACCGGTTATAGTCTAGGTTTTATGTGTACCTAGTTCTCTATAACCTTAGCTCTGATACCAATCTGTAACACCCCCAAAATCAGATTTGCAGCGGAAATAATATTTGGGGTATTACTTAACTGGATCATAACATAAGTAATAGAGAACGAATTTATGAAATTCGTTTTAAAAGCTTTATTAAATAAAACATAAGTTTTACATAATTGAAATGCGGAAAACAAGGCCCATTATTTATTAGTTGTCCTATAGTACAAAAACCCTGGTCATGAGTGTTATGAATACACTCCAAAAGTGTGCCTATGCCCCTGCCACACACTACCTTGCATCAGCCTATAGCAACATTTAAACACCTGAGAAAAACATGCTAAAAGTGTCAACACAAAGGTTGGTGAGTTCATAGGTTTGTATAAAACAGTAAAGTTGGATCATAAGTTATGAGTTAACATTACAATGCGCGCAATGTTATACGAAAGAGCTATTACGCTACGCTAAGTTTCATGTTACCGAAACTCGACAGATACAACGTGCAAAATGTAGTCACAAAATAAATCAAACGTGCAAAAATGTAGTTACGCAATGAATGATGCGTGCAAAATGTAGTCACATAATAAATGAAGCGTCCAAAATGTAGTCACGTAATAAATCAAACGTGCTTCCCAGTACATGTTCATGGGCATAAATACATTACTTAGACCAGCAGGTAATAGTTTTATAAACAAAAGCATTGTTTCAATGATCCATAAAAGTAAGCAATGTTTCTCACCCCAAATAGTTAAAATGAGTATTTAAAAGTAATAGTGGGGCTATGACTCACCTTGAGTATAACTAGCAAGGTAAAATGTAAAATCAAGTAAGTTATGGGAACGGCTCCAACACACGACCTGAATTAATAATGAAGTCTGAGTTTTTGACAGTTTTGGCTCAATACGAATGATGAGTGTGAAAATGAGTAACGGATAACGTTTTGGTTTGTGATGTGTGAGTTTGATATGCTTGAAATGCTTAAAGTTCAAAAATAATATTACATATAATATTATCTTGTTTTTATGTTTTTGATTCCATAATTATCGTTTCCTCAAAAGTCGTTGAAATAACACGTTAAGCAAATCGTTAAAAGTTTGTTATAAATTTATAAACCTAACGAAGTTAAATTATATTAAAACGAATGACAAGAATGCATAAGTTTAAACCAAAATGCATAAAACATGAAATGGAAATGAATGTAAATAATTGTTACTGTTAAGTCCTTGGTCTTTTACAGAATTTACACTTTCTACCCTAACGGTGTAGGTTTTGCACTGAAATGACAGTTTTGGATGTGATTTTACAAACTTGGCAGTTTTAGTCCCTAAGGTTGAAATAGTTTGCAAGTTTAGTCCAAAAATCACAAAAAAGTTAGGAAAATATTTTCGAGAGTTTTATTAAGTTTATAAAGCTTATTTAAGTTAAATGGAACTGCTTATTGGAGAAAATGGCCTATTTTTCGATTATTGGGCTTTAACGAAAATAATTAAAGGCCCATTAAGAGATAATGATCGAATAGAGTTTAAGGGGTTTTGGGCTTTTCATTGGGCTTATAAAATGAACTTAAAAAGATAATAAAACTGCTTATTACAACTGCTTATTGAAAAAACTTATTGGGCTTATTATTTGCTTAAGGCCCAATCGGTAATTATATAAAGGGTTTCATCCGATTCGAGTAGCGATAGGATTAAGGTTATAAAAGGGCTTTTAGTCGCTTATTAAGGGAAACTCAAAACATGAATTTATTAGATGAGCTTATGAAGAATTGAGATAAGTAATAAAAACAATATGGTATATGTCTAAATTTGATTATATTGAGTCAAGTTATAGGTCAATCGATACATGTATAAAATTTGTAAAAATGACATATATGTTGTGCGATATAAAGGATGACTGAAATAGAGTTCGTTAAGCTATAAAATGAATGTGTAAACGTAATATGAATATGTATATTGTAATTCTAGCCATCCATGAAGGAGGTCAAAGTATACGTACGAAAAATAAATAAACGATAAGCGTATAAATGTACAAAAGAAATGTATACGTTCGAATAAAGGGAAATACGATGCATGAACTATTGAAATTGATGTATAAGTGTAGGGAATGAATTAAACGGACTTACAACACTTTGGGATGGTTAGTTATACGCTTAAAACGATCAAGAGCATGTATGAACCTTAAAGTCGATCACCAAGGCTTTAAAAACTATATTCTCGACATGGAAATGGATTCAAAAGAGTTCGAAAAAAGCTTCATGTTCTTGTGTGGCTTCAGAAGTGAGTGAGACTAGGGAGAAATGGGTTGGGAAGTGTTTAAGAGTGACTGAGGATGTGGGTGCATGTATGTCGAATACATATAAGCATGTATATACATTTATATTGTTTTTAAAGTGCCACTTGTGGGAATATATTCCCCTAGCTGAGACTTAATGAGTTGCAGGAGATAGGATGAGATTATAGTCAAGTTGGATGGTATATAGGGGAGGGTTTAGGGCTAGGTTCGGTTAGGATCAAGTGGGGTACATATATATGTATCGACCGGCATTAGAAAGGGTCCAAAATGTTTTTAAACGTGACCAAACGTGTACAAAGGTGTGGAAACAACGTTATAAGCTTACATTCGATCAAAGAAACTCAAATGAGCTAGGTAAGAAAGAGTTTGATCAAATTGGGTTGAAATGGGAAATTAATAATTGAACTTGTAACTGTCTCAAATGTGACTTACTTTAGTTCTCGTTTACTATTCAAGCGATCGAATTACGAGATGAGATTAATCAATCTTGATCCTTTGATGTGTAAAGAATCGAGGTGTGTAAAAAGTTATATATATTATGGACCGACTTTAAAAGAAAACGAGGCAAAGCTTTTGTGTTTCAGGCCGAATGAAATAAATGAGAAAAAGAGATTTGGGTTGGGCTCATGAATAGTCAGGTCTATGTTGGGCTAAGAATGGTAATAAGGGTCCGTTTGGTTATTTATGAGTATAAGAGGTTTTCGTGGTCCGCGTGTGAGCTCGTTCCAATTTACTATGTCACGTATTTACGTTTTTGAGTTATTGTAGAGTAATAACAAGTCATTATGAGATAACTTCTCATTTGTAAAAGTCAGAAAATAAATAACACACATTTTCTGATAAATTATTATTATTATTATTAAATTGGAAAAATTACCAGTTGTCACATTATGTTAGCTGCTAAGCTCAGAGTTGATGAAGACTCAGAAATGGCAAGAGAATTAGTGAGAAAGATATATCAGCAAGCAGAAGCAATGAAGACTACAAGATTAATACTAAGAAGATAGTGTTTGGAAGAATCCTCACAAGGTAATGATTTAATTCAAAAACTTGATGATTTAGGGTAAATCTCAAGTTTAGGGGAGGATTGTTAGGAATTAAATGTTCAAGACATTGGTTTTGTATTAGTACTGCTGAAGAATAAGACTAACAGTACTAATGGAGTTAGTACTGCTAGTGTAAGTTGAAGACTATTGAAGATATAACTAATAGTACTAACTGCTGAGTTAGTAATGCTAGTATAGAAGATGATACTGCTGGACTGCTTGAAGACTGAAGATTAGTACTGCTCATGATGACGTGTAAAAGGATAAGTATAGAATAGATTTCATGTAAATCTTATATAGTTAGAATTATACGGATATTCTTCATGTTTAGAATATCAATACTTATCTTGTAAAGGACTCCTTGTGTTATAAAAGGAGGTCCTAGGTTAGATGTTTAGATATATATGTTTTGTTAAGCTTCAAGGTTTTGTAAACCCTAGTGATAAGCAAGATCACTCGTATTATATCTAATAATATTGAAGCGTTTGGTGATATTCATTGTTCATACAAAACTGTTCATTCATTACTGTTACATTGCACAAATCTTCTAAGTATCATATAGTAGATTCCGCATACTATTTGATATACACTCAAAGTATCCTCAACACAAGTCTAGTGTGTTTAGATCCTCTCTGTTTTAATTTTATTGGATTTTATGCTTGGTATGTTTGTGCATCATGTTTACAGGTTTCCATAGTTAAGAAATGCAGGAGAAGTGCTGGAAGGACGTCTTATGGCATTTAAAGAGGTCAAAAAGATTCTGAATTGACAATAGAAGAAATTACGGCGTAACTCTAGTTTCAAATTACGCCGTAATATGTTCATAGTACGAGCTCATTATCAGGTCACATTACTTACGGCATAACTCAGTATAGAAGTTACGCCATAACTTCTTTCTGTAGCAAACCATTTTCAAAAACATTTACCGAACTTTGTGGAAATGTTCCCTGTAAACCCTCACGAGACTTCACTCTTCCACTCGGGACACCGAGTAGTTTAAAAGGCTTGTTGCATACGCTAAATCCAACCGTGATTCCTATGAAAGTGAGTTGGGATTTTCGTTTTCTTTATTTTCGTTACTTGATGTCTTTCTAGTATGATGCGTTAGGTTGTTTAAGTGAATTTAGGTTATCAAAGTTTGCTCATGGATCTCATGACGAAGGCACGCTTATTCAACGTGCTCCTTCTTTCATTTTGGAGCAAATTTCAGGGGAGTTCTCGTTCCAATTCTACTTTTACCTCATCTTTATTACATGTTTAGTACAAAAGGGACTTTGTACATTTCAAGTGGAGGGACGGGAGTAGAATTATAACTTGAACTTGCTTACTCTCATTTTTTCTAGTTTATTTTGAAAAATTATGCCATTTTTAAATTTTTGACATGTTTTTCCAAACCTAACTAGAATAGACCTTAGCCGAACACATTATAACCCTTGATTGCCATGGTGAGATTTAGCCTTTTAGTTTCCGCTTATTTACCCCAAATCCACCAAATATTGAGTGTTCCGGTAGTATATAAACTTTAGAACTTAGCCTTTACATTATTTCGAGACCATAGACAATTCGAGAACGCAATATTTTAGGATTAACACCCAAATAGCCCATATGTGTATATAATTGTGCGCGTTTATCGATTAGTCACCTCGACTCTTCGACCCCCGTGTTAAAACCCTTTTGTTGCACTTACCTTTGGTGCAAGATACCCCTAGATACACCCTTCCGAGCCATTCTTTTCATTTCATACCCTTATCAATATTTTTTCAATACACCTATTCACCTTAGCCTACCGTGTAGTCTTAGTTTATGATTGGGAAGTCGCCGTTTGCTCAAGTTTAAGGTTCGAGTATAGAGATTCGGGAATCATGCCTACGTCGAAGACATTTATTTATAGATAATTGAATGATTAAATGAATAACTTATCTTCAATAAACCGTATGATTCAAGGGTTGAAAACCCCTTACAAATCTGCTGAAATTCAACTAGGGTTTATTCTCCAAAAGATGTCACCCCTTACAATGAAAACTTTCGAAAATATATATAAGAATACAGTTCTGACGGCGTCAGGTTATAGCCTCTAACGTCGTCAACTCGCCGTGGTTTAGGGTTTCGACTATGTAATCGCCGATCTGACGGCGTCAGAAAGGGATCTAAGGCCGTCACTTGTAAAATCCTTCTGAGCCGTCTCTTGTTAGCATAAAGCATGACGCCTATCTCCACTCTACACCTGACGGCGTCAGGTTATAAAGCCTTCAAAATCTTCTGAGGTGTCACTTGTTAGCTCAACACTAGAAATCTTCCACGAGTTTACAAGGGATGGCGTCACGTTGTGTCTAGTGACGCCGTCAGACCTCCAAATCTGACGTACTTTTCGCGACTTCGTCATTTTCTTCACTTTATCATCCAAATATGCTCCAAAAGTGTTATTTTTCACAATTCTCATCCTAAGTACCTAAAATACAAAAAGAAACAATTTGAGGCAATATTTGATCATATTTACTCGATTTTTGGCTAAAATGACCCCTTAAAAAGGTACAAAATAAATCCTTATCAAATATCCCTACACTTGGGATTTGTTTGTCCTCAAGCAAATGAGCTTTTATTCTAATCAATTTACAAGCTAGGGGTCATTTAACATTAATATAAAAGTAATTACAACATACAATCGTTCCACGTTTGTTAAAATAAGCACGAAAATTATATACTAGCACCTCACATAAATTTTTTAGATTCTCACATCTCTCGGGTGTATAAAGTTATATAACACATATGGAAAATTGAAATTGAAACACTCTCTACCTGTCATAGTAAATAGATTACCATAGGCTTGGGAATGGATCAAACCTCCACTACTTTGGCGTAAGCACCTAGGATAAACTATCAAAGAGGGCTTTTCAAGGGTTGTAGCGTTAGGTGTAAGGGTATGGAAAACACGGTTTGTTGGATATAGGGAATTTTACTGGTGGCAAGTCAATTATCTTGGTCAATTACATGTACAATGAGGCATTGCTAAGCCAAGACTCGAATCGACTCGCTAACTACTAACTCTTTTTTTATTTTTCTTGGCACTATATTTGACTTAAACAAAAAAGAAACGGGATGGTAGTCCGTATGTTTTTTCGCTTTTCTTTTTCTACTTTTTTTTTTCTTTTTGTCATTTTTTTAATTTTTTTTTTCATACACTCTTGCCCTACCATCCAAAATAATACATCAAAGGGGTCTTGCAGCCTCCCTACACTTGAATTTTACATACTTTACACATAACTAACTAATGACCCGATTTAATAAAACTAAAACACTTGGAGTACTTTAAACATTAACGCACATATGGGGGTAATAATCATTGACGTTCTTCCCCATTACTACATAACAACTAGTACTTTTACCCATGAATCCCAATTGTCCCAAAACTGTATTTATAAGATATGACTCGACATAGCAACCATGTAACCGATTAGACAATTGACAAAGGGTTTAACAAATAACAATAGTGCACTGATCGGCCCCAAACGGTCACCTAATATTGACCAAGTAAATGGTCAACAAGAGTCAAACAATCTAGGGCACGATGCAATTTACCAAAGGAGTACAGAATATCCCCGGGTCATTAAGTCCTAGAGAGGTGTGAAATCTATAATAAAACGAATCTGTGATCGGGCGAATATTGAACGGGAAAGGGTTGTGGGTGATTTACACTAAGGAATAAAAGAAAATAGCTTAAATAAGCTATATGAACAAGTACGTGAAGGCAAAATACTTAGAAACGTTTAAAACTTAAAAACGTACGTTTAAATTTAAATAAACGTAAACGTACAAAATAAAAAGTGAGATTTGATAAATAAAAGGCCTACGGATATGAAAATTATATTTTTACAATCCTAATAATAAAATAAAATTATTAGAAAAAAGAAAATTATTTATTAGACTTATTGATTAATTATTATTAATTAAAAACTATTTTTAACTATTAAATAATAACCTAAAAAGTGAGAAAATAAGAAATAAACCTAGAAAAATGAAATTATGACTTAGATAAATCTAAAATATTATAAAACAAATTTTAAAACTGAAAATATATTTATTACACTTTTTATCTATTTATTATTAATTAATTATTATTTAATAATTATTTAAACTATTTTAAATTATAATAAATACTAAATAAACAAAGAAAAATCTGAAACTTTTTCTATAAATATTAAATAAGTACAGGAACCTAAGAAAAATATAAAAATGAAAAGTGCTTAATGAAAAAGCAGAAAAATAAGCCAAATGGCTTAAATAGAAGCTATCACTTTTTTTATGTTGATTTTCTTGATTTTTTCTTTTTACAAAACTATTCTACTACTGAAAATATGGAACTTTTACAAAAACAAACTTGATGAAACTTAAAAATAAGCAGATAAGAAGCTAATAAGCCCAACAGTTGGCTTGTTTATGGATTTAAGAACTTTGATTTTGCAAATTAAGCTTTGGGCTGGAATATAAGCTAAAAGCTAAAGGAATAAGCTATAATGAAATGAGAGGAGTGTATTTAAGCTAAAGTAACTAGAAAAAGCCAAGGTTAAGAGTTGTAAAGCTCTCAATAAGCTTTTGCTTATTTTAGTCTGCTGATGCAGGCTATGCACAGGGCAAATATGGGCAGTTTCAAGCTCTTGAAAAGCTATCAAAAGCTTTTCTAAAAATTTGACCAAAAATACTAGGGTGAGATGAGCTGGGGAACTTCACTAATCCAGAATTATAGCTTATGACTACCTAAACTGAGGGAACTAGAAAATCACAAAAATCTGAGAAAGTATGAACAACCAAATATAAAGACTGCTATTGCTAAGCTTGGCTGAAATGGGCAAATCTGAGAATTAGGCTAAAGGTATCATATTGCAGACTTAAAATAGATTGTATAGGAACCTGAGAATGCAAATTGAGCACCAAAATAAGCCAGAGCTTATTGGAGCTTGATAAGGCAGCTTCACTGCCTAAGCCTGCAGTTTCTTATCCAAACCTGCAAAATCTATGAAACAGCAAAAGTAAAGATGAAAGCAGCTTATACAAGCTTCAAAAAGCTCAATCAAAGCTGGCTTTAGTGCAAATGAACAGTGGAGTCTTCAAATGACCCACTTTAACCCAATAGCCAAACACCCCTTTGTCTTGACTGTTTTGAGAATTAAACTAGATATCACTGAATTGACTTGAACTTTTAACTTTTTAAGGACTCTATAACTTAATTAAGCTGAGGTGAGCAAGTTTCAAATTACAAAAAGCCCTTAAATAAGCTAATGAATAAAATAGGACTTATTGACTGTTTTTACATTTTACCTGATTAGACCAAGACTAAGCTAAGCTTTAGATAAAATATCATTAACTAACTATATTTAAGCATGAATAAGCAATAAAAAACAGAATAAGCAGAAAATAAGCTAATGTACAGTAAAGTTTGACCGGCGTTGACTTTTTTTGGAAACTTGAATTTTTGACTAATTAAACAGAACTGAAACCAAATTAAGCTTAAATAAGTTCAATTGAGCTTGTTGGAACAGAGCTTAATGCTTAAAACAATAACAAACTATTGAAATGATTTTGGCGGGAATTGCAGTTTTAACTGGAAACATTGAATTACTTCAATTGATCACTTCAAACATAACTTAAATTACTTGTAGATTGTAACTTTAACAAAACCCAGAACAAAATTACATTAAAACTAACTAGTCGACATTAATTAAAAAACTACACTACGAATGGTCTAAAAACTGGGACAACTCTATCTTCTGGTCTTCATTTCTTTTAATAGCAATCCAAAAGCTTCTTCTCAGCCCTCTGATCAAATCCCAGCTATCCATTGTCTTCAATTAATCCCAATCGTCCATTTGCCCTTTTTGTGCCAAAATATCAATAGCAGGTTTGTAGCAATTAAGGAATCTTGGATGTTTGTGGAGGTGGAGGGGACAATTGATGAAATAGGTAGTGAGGTGGAAAGGATAGTAGCAGCTGGATTGGTGAGGTGGAAGAAGAAGGCGGTTTATTTGGCTGGTTTGACTTTTGGGTTACTGTACAACTTTGACCATCTTTTATTTAAAACTGGCTGTTGACTTTGGGTGGTCAAACAGGGTTGTTTTGGATTTTGGGGATTAGAAATGGGTTAATGGGTTTAGAAAAATGAAATTTGGAATTGTTTAAACTTCAGGGACCAAAATTGCCATTTTCTGAAACTTCAGGGACCTTTTATGTCATTTTTAAAACTTGAAGGACCAAAACTGCCATTTCTTTAAAACTTTCATCCAAGGACCAATATTATAAAAGTTAAGAGTAAATTACACGGATGGTCCTTGTGGTTGGCGTTGACTTTCACGTATGGTCCCTTGACTTTTTTTTTTACACTCACAGTCCCTAACTCAGAAACTACTAACACATATGGTCCCTTGACCAAACGTCCGTTTGGTCAAGGCGTTAAGTTGCTAATGTTGAGGGTATTTTCGTCCGAACACTGTAGCAAATCTCTTCCCTTCTATATCTCTTTCTTTCTCTGCCATATCTCTTTCCCCACCCTCCACCACCACAACAACCACCATCACCATCAATCCAGTGACCATCATCTTCAACATCCACATTAAAGAAATTAAACAAGAGACCATCCTTGAAGGACTAAATCAAAACAAAACCACAAAGAATTGTATACATTTGGCTATTGTATACTAGACCAAAACGGCAATCCATAAGCCCATAACCGTTTTAATACACACAACACCAGAACAGACACTCTTGCACCGTTGGAAAAAAGTTAACGCACCCTCGTGTCATTATCATTAACCGAGCCTCAAAAAACTATGCGACTCGAACCAATAATTATCTAAATGAATTATTTACCAAAAAATCCAATTAACATAATACATCACACATACCGACACATAACAAGGAAAAATGTGAATCCATTTTAACCCGTGACCCTAACGAGTCACGACTCATACCCATTAATGGTTTGTGATGACTCATGTAAACCAACTAAATATCACGCGAACCTTATGTGTCTTGTCTGAACTAAGCTAAATATCAAGTATTACCTGTCTAAGACTGATATATATATAAAACTTTAACCAAACCAACAGCAAAGCAACACCTAGAAAACTAAATTTGTCCCAAAAGCACAAAACACTAAAACTGCAAGATAAGTTGGTTAAAAATGGACAAATATCTATGTCTTCGCTATTATATATACAAACAATTAAAGAAAATCAAACAATATATTATGTCTTCCCGATATTACAGCCAATTAAAGAAAATCAAACAAATTTTCCCACCACCTGTTACAATCAAATGAATTCAAATCAACAAAATCAATTAAATAAAAACAAAGCTAGTCCCTACTGATAGTAAAGAGCTTCATAATCCCAATAATGTGGTGTTGGGAAAAAGTGGGACGCGTGGTGATTGGAAGAAGGTGTGTGTTTGTGCGTGCAGATTAAATGAATTAAAAGAAAAGTATTGGAAGATGCTACAGTGAATGGACTAAAATACCCTACAACAATAAGCAACAACACCCTCGCTGACCAAACGGACGTTTGGTCAAGGGACCATATGTGTTAGTAGTTTCTGAGTTAGGGACTGTGAGTGCAAAAAAAAAAGTCAAGGTACCATACGTGAAAGTCAACGCCAACCACAAGGACCATCCGTGTAATTTACTCAAAAGTTAAATAGCTTAGGGACCTTGAATGATATTTTTAACACCAGGGACTATTTTTGCCAATTTCTGAAAGTTAAAGGACTGAATTTGACAATTATGCAAACTATGTTCATTTTTCAACTGTTTTTAATCCTTTTGCACATGAAACACATAAAAACACAATCAAATGATATTTTCTGTATTTTGAAGCATATCTGCATGTTTTTAAATGTTTTTATAGTCTAAATGTGACAGAAATGATGAGTATTTAGACACTCATCATGCACTAAAAGTGAGTGCATAAAAGGTAGGCTAAGGCGATTTGGGTGTACATTTGGGGGTGGATTGTAAATAATGTTCTTCATTAATATTTCGGAATCCACCAAAATATCACGAGAACCGCGGAAAAGATAGGCTCTGAGGGGTGTACTAGAGGTATTGTGTACTAAAGATGAGTACATCGCTAAGGTGTGGGGAAATTACTTGACCGGTGTAGCCAACGTAATTATAATACAGGTTTAAAACAAGGGTTATCCTAATGCTTCTTATCATTTAGTAAATCCTAACTACACGAATGTAGTCTCACTAGCGATCTCGGGATGCATCACAAGCGCAAGTTCTAGAATTTATATACTACCGGTACACTCATAAGCATTAAAGATGAATGCTTTTTCCTATATATCTAAAGGCGAACCTCACATTTTTGGGGTGAAAATTTTTGAGTGAAATGGTTTTTATGCTAGCTATATAATTCATATCCATGAGACGCTTATTAAAACTAAAGTTTCACTCGTATATATTGTAAAAAAAATAAATTTGGTGCTAAAATTGCCCTAACAGGTATCTTTCTTAGTTTTATTACACATTTACTCTAAGACAAAACAAATATCAAGCGAAGTTATAGTTTCTAAGGTCTCTCATTTTACCCTCCCTACACATAAATTGAACATTGTCCCCAATATTTTTGAAAAGTATCAAGGTTATGATAACGGAAAAATAAAATAGAGAAAGAAACTAATACTCCCCTGATTTGCTCGGCATGGACGATGTGAAAACATGATTATATCTTCCTCCAAGAAAACAAACATGATAAACTTCACTTCCAATGTATACTTTCGTCTTCTTGTCCAATATAACTTGTAATTCACTAAGAAAACGAAACACAAAACCTCGCATAAAATCGGCGGTAAACACTATATATAATAAAAACTAATTCATAGAAAGCAAAGAAGATATAATGCTTGCAAAATAAATGTCTGCAGATTCCTGGAAATTTAAAATTCTTAAAATTTTTCAAAAATTTAAATTCCAGCAGAAAAACAAAAATCGGGAAAACTGTGCTGCTAAAGTGCCTGACGCCGTCAGGTATAACCTGACAGTATTTTTACGTTTTGTTTCTTTAAAATTTCTAGAAAAATCTGAGTATTAAAACTTGGAAAAACTGCAAAACATTCATTGTGACTCGATACAAGCATTTGACTCTAAACAATCACATAAATATATGCTAATCATTACTTGTTATCTTTCATGTTCGAATTCGTTCTTTTAAACAAATTTGAACTTCCCTACACTTATCTTTATGTAAAATACCTTTATATGTAGTTAAGACGAGGTTAAAAACAAAATAAAGCATTTTCACAAATTATATTCGAAACATGAAATATAAACAAATAAGGATGGAGCATATATATGAAATGAAAACAAACACACAAAAAATTAAAAAGATTGGGTTTCCTTCCAAGAAGCGCTTTTCTTTATTAACGAGTCTTGTAGCTAGACTCAAAGTCATGCTCTACCTTGTATCATCAATGCTCACATAACCAAGCGTGAGCCACCTAATTGTTGCCTCATCTTTCTTATACTCATCATTCAACTCTAAACATCCATGATAATATCTATTATTTTTTTCATGTGGATATTTAAGCCCATCCCTTTTATCATTCTTGCTCAAAATCAAAATTGGAGCAAGTCTATTACATGCCTCAACTGAAAAATCCTTAAACCTAGGGTGCGAACGGGGCATTTGATAAACAAAATCCTCATCACCATCCGAGAATGTAATTAACCCATCCATAAGTTTTTCATCTAACTTAGTTAACCTCTTAAAGGGTTTTCCAAATATGACTTGGGTTAATTTGTCATCAATAAACTCTCCTAAATCTTCCATAACCATAAAATCAACCAAGTAAACAAAACTTCCATCGAATACATGCAATGGTTCAACCCTAGCCACAATATTATTTCCTTCATATTCTAACTCTTTTACCATGATCTTTTTATAATTAGCACGAGAGATTATATTTATTGGCAAAGATGAGTTAAGGTAAGCATCAAAACTCCCATATTCGATTTTACAAGGAAATTGCATATTAAAAAGGCTATCTTTCTCAGTCCTTGTCCTAGGGTCAACATATTTAACAGGATCTACGTCCTCCTCCTTTCTAACCTCATTAACAACTTCTCCATCACCTAAATCCTCATCGGAATCCGAAAAATAAAAAGGGCCATTTTCATGGTCGATATCATGGTCAGATTCATGATTGGATTCATCACTAAAATCATTACCAAAGTGATGGTTAGGTGAAAGGTGGGGCGGGTTTGCATTCTCCATAACGGGGGCTGGAATAGGCAACTGAAAATTTCTACGAAGAAAAACACGAATAACAGACATATATCACGAGCAAATGCACAAAGAAAAGATAGACTAAAGAAAAGCTAATAAAATAAATAAAAATCTCACTTGATAGGAATCTAGTGTGTAGACCTAAATGAGATAGAAATTGAACCTAAACAATAATTATTCCCTGGCAGCGGCGCCAAAAACTTGATGCGAGGATGGAATCCACGCAAAAGGTTTTACTTCTCAAGGGATCTTGAGAAGCTTGCAATCCTCCAGGCAGTGTACCTGATCGTTATAGGTAGGTCCGGGGGATTGATCGTTCTCTAGAAGAATAGTGTCGTTAGGTCAAGATGTATGACGAGATAAGTCTAGAGGTGAGGGATGATTCTTTTTTGTATTTTTATATTTTTTAGAAAGCAATTAAAATCTCGGTTTTGAAGGAGTGGGCGGAATTAGTTGTTAATCAACCAACCCAAAAACTAATTATAAAACTAAAATTAAACTAAAAACAAGAAAAAGTAAATTGGTGAACTTCTTATGATAGGAAAAGCGTGTTTACTTAGATTTAATTACTCTATAGTTATTTCATATTTATTCGTTCAATTGTCACGTCCTTGTTTTAGTTGAAGCGTCGTATTCCTTATTATTGGTCGTGGGGAGGTGCCGAAATCCCCAACTCTATGAATATTAGTCTCCCCTAAATCCCTTAACATCCATTAAGTTTTCTAGGATCTACAAGCCGCAATTCACGCAATAAATACAACGAACAAAACCAATAGTGCACTCTACGGTTGCGTTTTTAAGACGTTCAAGCTAGTTACATATAAGAGGTCAGCCAGTTTTCTTAACCTAACGCGATAACAATCAACTAAACAAGAGACAACAAATCAATATTCAATAACTAGGTTTCATTAGATCTAAGCAACCACAAAAAAAACTTAAGCTAGCATGATAGATAAAAGAAAAGATAAACAATTAATCAAATAACAAATAGACATATTGAATGATTAAACGAATAACTTATCTTCAATAAAGCATAAGGTTCAAGGGTTGAAAAACCCTTACAAAGCTGATGAAATTCGACTAGGGTTTATTCTCCAAAAGATTTCACCCCTTACAATGAAAACTTTCGAAAATATATATAGGAATACAGTTCTGACGGCGTCAGGTTATAGCCTCTGATGCCGTCAACTCGCCGTGGTTTAGGGTTTCGTCTATGTAATTGCCGCTCTGACGGCGTCAGAAAGGGATCTAGGCCGTCACTTGTAAAATCCTTCTGAGCCGTCTCTTGTTAGCATAAAGCGTGACGCCCATCTCCACTCTACACCTGACGGCGTTAGGTTATAAAGCCTTCAAAATCTTCTGAGGCATCAATTGTTAGCTCAACACTAGAAATTTTCCACGAGTTTACAAGGGACGGCGTCACGTTGTGTCTAGTGACGCCGTCAGACCACCAAGTCTGACGTACTTTTCGCGACTTCGTCGTTTTCTTCACTTTATCGTCCAAATACGCTCCAAAAGTTTCGTTTTCCACAATTCTTGTCCCAAGTACCTAAAATACAAAAAGAAATGATTTGAGGAAATATTTGATCATATTTACTCGATTTTTGGCTTAAATGACCATTTAAAAAGGTAAAAAATAAATCCTTATCACTCACCCCTTGCCATTATTCTTTCTCTCTTATTTCTTTTCTCTCAATCATCTAATTCTATCTTTTTTTCTTAATCTTTCACATAACATTCTTTGAAAGAACACATATCCTTGCAAAGGAAGAATCACAAGAACCTAATCCACTCTTGTGATTGTGTCGAGGGTCTTCTTCTCTATGCCCTTTCTATTACAATCGAGTCTCTTGGTTACGTTAGGGATTGATTAAACAATCAAACATTTGTTAATTCGATTTGGTTGTAGGGGAAGTCTTGTGTCGAGGTGACTAAGCCTAGATCATTGGGGATCTATTTGGGGTTTGATACTTCTGGTGGGAAGTCTTTGTGGTCTTAGTGGTCTTGGTGGTTAAGTCGAATCATGAGTCCTTGAGGGTGGTTTCCGAGGGCGGAATACCGTTGGGAGTAGCTCTTCTTAGTGAGCGTCGATCTTTGTGCATATCGGTGGAGTGAAGTTGTAACGGTTTGTAGTCCACCGAAAGGATTATACTTAGTGAATAGTATAGTATCGTGGATTCGCAACTGGACGTACGGATGGTATAAACCCCCCATCCCGAACGAGTATATATCGTGGTGTCTCTTTACTCGCTTTATATACTTGTGTTGTGATTGTGGTTGTTGTTGTATAAACCACTTGGTACTCTTTGAGGCTTAAAGTTTTTAAACATATAAAAGGCCGAAGAAACCATATTCACCCCCCCTCCTCTACGGTTCTACAGTATGGTTCCATACCAATCAAGTAGGAAAGCATGCGCTTTTTCCACTTATTATATTTTCCATCTTCTAGTCTAGGAGCGACAGCTGAATAGCTTCCTCCCTTTTTATCGACTAGTTGGGGTACATCACTATCAGCTATGGTAGGATCTTGATTTTAAAAACTTTTGAGCACTCTTTTTGAAAATTTTATAAACCATAGGCTCTGATACCACTTGTTGTTCCCGTTTACACAGTTAGAGTTAACTACAAAGTTAATATAACCATGCACCATGGTTGAGTAATGTAATCAAATTCTTTGACAGTTATAAGAAAAAAGTAAAAGTAAATAGACAAGATTTTTCAACGTTTAATTCTTATTAGAAATCAATCAAAGAATTATACCCAAGTGTTTGTGGAATAACACTTGGGATTGAATGACAAGTATGGTACTTTCCTCTCTAAATTTAAGCTAAGCTTAAGTACAACTATGTTAACCAACTGAGCTATCTCAGGAACTTATTTGTATTTGGAGGAGTAGAAAGGGTTTGTGAATGCTTCGCATTAATTGCACAAATTTGTTATCCACGAAGACAAAGATGACCTAAGCTACTTTGGAAAAAAAATGCTTACACATTTTGTCACTGTTACAATTCTTCATTTGGTATAAGACAATGGTGCTTTCTAATGAGCAGTGATGACACTGCTTTGGTTTTACTCCATTCAGGGTAAGTTTGACTTTAGTGATAAGGACTCCCCCTTATGCGTTTCAAACTTGTCCCGCCTTATCCCGCCTTTACTTCATGCTCTTCAGGCTTCAATCTTCTTAAGTCTTCAGTCTTTTTAAGTACTTAGTCTTTATAGTCGTTGAGGAGATTTGGGGTTCAGTGAGTTATTGTCATCACTCACTGAACCTATCACCTTCTTCTTTGACTCAGGTATCATTCACTGAGTTCCGCCATAGTGAGTGGAAAGCCTTTCATCTTCAAGCTTGTCCTAAGTATCCTGAAGGAGACTCACTGAGGAACTATTCACTCAGTGACTTAAATGTCGTTTAAGGTTATCAATCACTTAGGTTATTTTCTATTCAAATCCTTGTTTAAGGAAACTTGGGTACTGAATAGACCCAACAATAAGAAATCAATTCGATACATCAGAATAAACTAATCAAATGCTAAACATTTTTTTCGCCTTCAGAAACACCATAATATCTTTTTTCGTATTCTGACGTGCACTTCTTAGCCCTAATTTTGAATAAATCATTAGCAATTTTGAGAATCTCAAACTCATTCTTGTGATCATCCTGCAAAATGTAAATACAAATAGAGAATTAACAATAATATGATTTGTTAGGAATTAAGCTTAAGCGGTTAAGACTGTTGGAGGTAACAGTTAGAATTGTTGAAGGAAGAAGTTAAGACTGCTGAAGAGTATTGAAGACAAGAGCAGTTAAGACTGCTGAGTGAAGAAGTTCAGACGGTTTATGATTTATTGTAAAGTAGATAATTATGGAAAATATATTGTATATATCGTATAAGAATAGATTGATAGTTATCTTGTATAGGAATCCTTAGTCTATAAAAGGATTGCCTAGGTTAACATACAGAGGTATGAGTATATACGTATTATTAAGATTCAAGGTTGTAAACCCTAGTGATAAAGAGATCACTCGTATTATTATTCTAATAATATTGAATCGTTAAAGGTTATTTATTCTGTGTTCTTTGTTTTATTCAATTCATACAAAACACATAAGGTCTTCTAAGTGCTAGCTAGTAAATTCCGCGTGCTAGACTAAGTATAATTCTTCGTATCACATCTAACACAAGGAGTGTGTGTAGATCCGGTCAAGTGGTATCAGAGCCAGGTTGCTGATACATAGATTTAGAAGATCCGAAAAGAACAAAGATGGACATGGAAACAACACCATCCACAACCAACATTGCTGCTAAGCTTCCTATGCTTAAACCTAATGAGTTCGACATGTGGAGACTTCGTATTGAGCAGTTTTTCCAAGTGCAAGACTATGCACTATGGGAGATCATTGAAGATGGAAACTCGTTTACCCCTGTTGAAACAACAACTGTTGTTGAAGGTAAATCTGAGACTACAGTGCAGACAAAGCCAATTTCTAATGAAGAGAAGGCAAGATACAAGAATGATCTTAAAGCTAGAAGTTTGCTTCTGATGACCATTCCTAATGATCAGTTGCTGAACTTTAGTAAGTTCAAGTGTGCTAAATCTCTTTTTGAAGCTATTGTTGCAAGATATGGTGGGAATGAAGCCACCAAGAAAACTCAGAAGACTCTTCTCAAGCATCAGTTTGAGAACTTTACTGCAGCAAGTAATGAGTCGTTGGATCATATGTCCAATAGGCTTCAAAAGTTGGTGAGTCAACTGGCTGTTTTGGGGATTGAGATGCCTCAGGAAGATCTCAACTCAAAATTTCTAAGAAGTCTACCTTCTGAATGGGCTATGCATGTGGTAGTATGGAAAAAGAAGCCTGATATAGATTCCATGAGCTTAATGGATCTATATAGCAACTTCAAGATAGTTGAACATGAGATTAAGAAGTCTGCTGGATCAAGTTCAAGCTCAAGCTCAGGGAATTTGGCTTTTGTATCAACTCCCAGTTCCTCAAGTCCAGAAGAAGAAGTGCAAGTTGCTGGAGCAGTTGGAACTGTTAGTGCAAATCTTGGTACTGCTAGCACCTCAAGCAGTACTAGTGGACTTTGAATGATGATATTTATTGTGCTTTCTTGACTACTCAGCACAATGGAAGTATGTTGACTCATTCAGATCTTCAAGAGATTGATGAAGATGATATTGAAGAGATGGATATTAAGTGGCAGCTGTAACACCCCAACCCGAAAAGGGTAAAGATATCACAATAATGGTTTCATATCAGATTAAAACAAAGCATACATCTATAGTAATACAAGAATTCCAAAGGTTACAAGCGAATTACTGAAACTACAAGGTTACAAAAGAAACTTAAAGTAAACACAAATTCCAAAATAATAATAACTTCTAATCACTTCTAAGTCCAAAAGTAGCTATCAAGTCTTCTAAGTCCAAGGTACTCTCCACCCATTCCCAGCTTCCTACTAAAACCTGCCGCAGGAAAAGAAATGCGGCTGAGCTACGAGAGCTCAGTGAACAGATATAACGATAACAAACAGTAATAGAGGATAGTACAGAGTAACAGAAATAAAAGTCATGCAGATATAATATGGTTTAAGGGATAAGTAAATGAATAAGTATAAAGGAATGAGAGAAAGGGATAGTAATCCACCACGAGCCCAGAAACAGATCATATCATATCGTAACCATAAATCTTCAAATCATATAGAGGGGAGACCTCTCAGATAATCAGATAATATGAGGGGTGTCCTCATTCTTCAAATGGAGTAGCTAGCTCCCTGATATATGTGAAAGGCGTGTATTGCACACAAGCACCAGTCACCAGACAGTAATACATCATATATAGATAATCCACTAAACAGAACAGATCTAGGATGCATCCATACGCCCCTGCAGACAAATAATAATAATGGCCATAGCAGATAACAGATAAGGGACGGTGTGGAACATCACTCAACCACACTAGAGTCATGCCATCGGTGCATCAATGACATGGCCATGTTACCTTCATGGCTAGGGTCACAAATTTTGGCTCGGGTATCAAACTAAGAATCAAATATCAAATCAAATCAGAAGGTCATATCTAAAGGTCCATAACAGATGGTTTATAACAGATATATCAGATGTAATGCCAAGGTCCAAATCAGAGTTTATCAGATCAAAGTATACAAAGCAAAGGATCATATCAAAGGTTCACAACAAAGGGAACATAGCAATGGCTTTGGGAATCTTAAACGAATCAGAAATCGAAATCATATCAAGAAAATAAGACACCCTTACTGAAAAAGGGCAGAGTATCTGTACCTTATGTGAATCAACAAATCAAAATAAGAAAGCACCGGAAATAGTGAAACACTCCTTCTTCACCGAACCTATACAATTATCACGTATTACTAATAAGCTCATTATATAAGTTTACCACTTATAGTTATTAAGGTCTCCCATTTATGGTTTCTTCCCATTTTTAGAAACACTCTATTTTTAGTAAGTTTTCCGATTTAATAACTTTAGAATTAAAATGCCAATTAATAATCTTTTAGACTTACTATGGTCAATATTTTAGTTTAAGGTTTATAATGACAACCTAGTAGGGTTTAGGGTTAAATATGACAATTATTTAAAGTTTATGGTTTAAAGTGTCAAACATCAAAGTTATAACTTAATCAAATAAATCACAATTTCATATTATGACCCAAGGCTGTTTAAAGAGGCATAAACATTCATGAATTCTTTTATTAATGAAATAATAACAATTTTGGTGGCATGCACATCTTCTCTACGTGAAATCTTTTGCTGAAATTAAACAATCAAATGATAAAAAAAAAAAAAAAAAAAAAAAAAAAAAAAAAAAAAAAAAAAAAGAAGGTGAGTTGTGTTCATTTATTTTACGAGGCATGCATGCCTTCTTCCTATAAGTTTTATTAACAAAAGCATCTCAACGAGACAAACCGGAATCACTAGATTAAAATGAGAGTTTGACAAATTGTGATTTGTTTTAGCAGGTTCTAAATCTGATTTTAACATCTATCTTCAGTCCATAACGACCTATATATACCCACACCTTACCCGTTCAATTTACTAGTTCATGCAAGAAACCTTCTTTCACAATTATACTCGAATGATAGTTGAACAAGATGGGAAAACATAATATGCTATAGATTAAGGTTATACCTCAGTTTCAAACAAGTACGATTGAAGCCGAAACACGCTCATGAATACGAGCAGCAAGAATCCATGAGATATAACCGAACCCCAAAACCCGAATGAACACGAACAGTTACACGTATGAATCACAAACCAAACCGCAAGCCACTGCATGCATGAACGTAATTCTAGTCCAACACGAACGACAACCCGAACCGCGATCGAGACGAACAAAAAAAAAACCAACAGAGTAATGTCGAACCCAAACTTGATCGAGTACTTCCACAAGTGCAAATCGCGATCCACCCTTAACCTCCTCCTAAAGAACTCTCTTCACGAACAGAGTGAACCGGACCAAGCGAGAAATACGACCAATGTCATACGGAACTGACCACTAATCCTAGTACACCAAAAGAAGCCGACCACGACTTCTTGTTACCCTCATATCACTCGAACCTTGGGAAGAAGTAGCACACATCGATCCTGATTTCTTGGAGAAAATATGAAACAGCCGACTAAGGTTTGTGGTTTTAGGGTTTTTAAAAGTAAAGATCGGTATATATAAATTTTGAGGAACCGAGTATAAGGATTGAGCTAAACATGGAATGGGCCTAATATTATGGGATTGATATCATTTAAAATTTAATGTATATCTTTTATTTTTAATTTTTTTTCTCTAGCCGAATTTTTTATGCATGGCACATAACATGTCGAAATTATTTTGTGCTTAGGGAACATTTATTTGTCTTGTGATTTAAATTATAAAGTAAAGTTTATTGGCTAAGTTTTATTTGTTAACTTAGGATATTAAATACATTAGATTAAGTTCAATATTTATATTCATATGTTCTATTTTGTAAATTCTTAAAATTTCAAAATTAGAGGGGTATTTTGGTCATTTCGGATTATGTTAATTTTAGGGTTTTACAACTCTTCCCCTCTAAAAGAAAATTTTCGTCCTCGAAAATTGAAATGAAATGAAGCGAAAAACACAACAGACAGTGAACGAAAATGTGAATGACTTGTTTCTCATGACTCTATCTTGTTGATCAAAATAGCTTTGGCTTCCTCAGAAAAGACATACTATACCGAATCCAGATCAAAAGAATAAAATACCAAACGTAACAGATGATAATCGTTTTCTCTTGGAAGAGATACAGGGAATACATAGGGTTGACGGATATATCGTTCGTGGAATTTGATTTTACAAAACTAATGAGAACATACAGAAAACAGATTGTTAGATAACATCAACTGGCAGAAAGCTCTACAACAGAACTTAAGATTCTTATCGGAAGTACAGAGGTCAGCAAAACGCGTGTCGAGAATCCAAACGTATCAAATCATACGGCGATAGGGCAGATCAAACGTATAGGTCGAAAGATCCTAAAGTCTTACTATTCGCAGATAATCTCAACAGTTATCAGAAATTCTAAGGATTCTAAGGCACTCCTTGAAATATCCTATGATCACAACAAGTGCACGTTATATGATGTGAGTATTATCACGTTGGCCAGACGTCATAATACTGGCATCATATAAATATGCCTTCATGATGGTCATACTTTATCTCACGTCGTGAACAAAATAACTTATCTTAATCCGCCTAGTCCTTCTACAGTCTCAGAGGTCATCAAAGTCAAACACCATAACTAAGAGGAGGACGAACTACTCGAAAGAGTAAACGGAACAGACCCAGAATGTCTATCAGAATTGGATACGTCGCCAATAGCGTCAATCCTTCATCACTCACCAGAATCAACTCAGGCAATATCAGTGGTTGCTTCAAACTTCTCATAACAAACCATCATCCAACATACGCAAAATCTACACAAAACAGAATTACTTGCAGGGAACCTAAATCGCTCAGAGGATCTTATTAGCAGGTAACAGAAATTTAAGTAGATCAAGAGGAAATGAATTACGTCATCCATAGCTTCATCCTTCACAGAAATCAACTCTTTCAAACACAAACGTTCGCTTCAGAATTATCATCCATTCAAAATACATGGTTCCAATTCCAAGTAATCTGTCTACATCTGTCCATATGATCATAGAGTGGAAAGGAGATATAAACTTGAGTCTGGTCCCTCAAGCCTTCGGCACTTCTTCTGAACATTGTGGTGAAGTGGCGTGAACCTCTGACATGGTCACTGTGCATCTTCCCTTCGTGATTCTGCTTCTGCTCTCAATTCACCTTAGTACAACTAAAGTGAATAGAGAAGCAAGACTGTGTGTCTTTGGCAGGTCTTCTCACACCGTTCGAAATTTGCCGACTCAAAATGCTGTCGTCACCGGGTGCGTGGTAGTGCTGTCTGCTACAATCTTGGGATGCTAATCCAATCTACTCTTCGCGAACAAAGGGTCACTTTACAAAATGATCTACCTGTTCCTCTTCGTGCCTAACACTGAAATGCTTCCCGGAGGTTACTCTCAAATAGTTATCTCTTTCCTTAGAAGTTCTTGTGGTTGCTTCTTCAGTCCTTCAAACACTAAGTGAGGCCGTCTGATACAGAGTTTACAAGGATAGAATAAATCACTCATTGACACGCTGAATTGAAAGATGGTCATGGCAGTGATACGATTAATGTTTACGATAGTCGATACTCCAAAGTTTTCTCTTTCTTCTTCACAACTAATAGGGTATTCAAAATGAAACACTGAGGTGAACAAAATCATATTCCATCATCTTCTCCAATTTCTCAACTTCTATGGCATCATGGTCCGTCAACTGAGATTGGTTCAAATTTCATTCTACTTCTCAAACAGGAGGGAAACCCAAGAGTTCCATCGGAGAACACCAGAAAATTTGCACAATAAACTTCCAATGCCAACGTTTTCTAAGAATGGATACAAATAAGTGTCAGGGGACAATCATCAATCAAATGAGACCGAGGTAGATGTTTCCATAGCAGCGTTAACAGATTTGAGCGGTTACCGGTTATCATAACGAAAGTGGGATGAAACATATTACTAAAGGTCACAAATCAGATACGGTAGTCCCTGGCAGCGTATGAGGGCCAGCCAATCCATAACTTAAAGACCTCAAAATCGAATATATCAAAAGTAAACGGATTCGTAGGATGAGTACGGTCGCCAAGCCAGACGGATAGTTCATATATCAAGGTCAAGTACATGGTTCATCAAAGTGTGGAGATAGATAAACGAACAATTCAAGGTGTTGGAGTCTTGTTTAGCTATTTAGCATAAGTGGCAGGTAGGTTGTGATTCATCGATAATACGAACATCGTATAACTGTCAAAAGTGAGGCGTATAGAATATCAGTAATCAGCATCATCATGCTCAGTTAACAAATTCACATCAAGACAAAATTATCGTCGCAGTCCATGGCTAATAATCACCAGAGTTCTCATAGGAGTAGTAACGGACTTTGAAAGGACAGATTAATATCAGATGATACATTTATATCCAGCACGGGTAATGAATTAATAGAATGTGTCAAACACATTAGGGTTAAATGACCTTCGGATGGTCTGAGAGGTATCAGACTATTTATCAACAGATCGAAAATGAAGATCAAAACAGGTAGCAATAGCAAAAGTTTAACAATCGAAAATCATGGTAGGGAGTTCAAAATGGTTTCAAACACCGAAGGTGAAACATAGGAGGGTAGTCGTCAATGATCAATCAACCTATCCTTTATAAAAATCAACGCTAACTATTCAATGAAAGCAGATCGACAACGCAAGTCATATCGTTCAGAAGTGAGAGCAGAACATTCTTATACGCGTGGTTAAAACACCACCAGACATCTCATGGAATCGGAGAATTTTAAGACGAACTCAGATAGGGTCAGAAGATTCATATATTATCAAAAGCAAATAACAGAATGTATCAAGTAGCTCATCGTCATGGAGATTATCAGAATATCTGAAGAGACATCAAAATGATTAACAAAAGAATCAGAGATCAGAGTCGGAATCTTAGGTGGTGCCACGCGTGAGCTTTCAATCTCCAAAAGTGATCTCAACAATCAGGTCATGAATCAGAGTGATGCGGAAGCAATGATACTTAAACAAAATCCTTATAGTCTACCCAATCCTCACTGGTCAGAACTTAAGTTCCTATAGGGAAATCCTAAAGCAAAATCTTAAAGGTTATCTGGAGAGCGCTTACAGTGGAAACTTAGTGGTCTAACTTACACAGGTTAAGGGTAATGTATTACGAGTCGCAACCTGTCTCTGATACCATAAATTGTAACACCCCAACCCGAAAAGGGTAAAGATATCACAATAATGGTTTCATATCAGATTAAAACAAAGCATACATATATAGTAATACAAGAATTCCAAAGGTTACAAGCGAATTACTGAAACTACAAGGTTACAAAAGAAACTTAAAGTAAACACAAATTCCAAAATAATAATAACTTCTAATCACTTCTAAGTCCAAAAGTAGCTATCAAGTCTTCTAAGTCCAAGGTACTCTCCACACATTCCCAGCTTCCTACTAAAACCTGCCGCAGGAAAAGAAATGCGGCTGAGCTACGAGAGCTCAGTGAACAGATATAACGATAACAAACAGTAATAGAGGATAGTATAGAGTAACAGAAATAAAAGTCATGCAGATATAATATGGTTTAAGGGATAAGTAAATGAATAAGTATAAAGGAAAGAGAGAAAGGGATAGTAATCCACCACGAGCCCAGAAACAGATCATATCATATCGTAACCATAAATCTTCAAATCATATAGAGGGGAGACCTCTCAGATAATCAGATAATATGAGGGGTGTCCTCATTCTTCAAATGGAGTAGCTAGCTCCCAGATATATGTGAAAGGCGTGTATTGCACACAAGCACCAGTCACCAGACAGTAATACATCATATATAGATAATCCACTAAACAGAACAGATCTAGGATGCATCCATACGCCCCTGCAGACAAATAATAATAATGGCCATAGCAGATAACAGATAAGGGACGGTGTGGAACATCACTCAACCACACTAGAGTCATGCCATCGGTGAATCAATGACATGGCCATGTTACCTTCATGGCTAGGGTCACAAATTTTGGCTCGGGTATCAAACTAAGAATCAGATATCAAATCAAATCAGAAGGTCATATCTAAAGGTCCATAACATATGGTTTATAACAGATATATCAGATGTAATGCCAAGGTCCAAATCAGAGTTTATCAGATCAAAGTATACAAAGCAAAGGATCATATCAAAGGTTCACAACAAAGGGAACATAGCAATGGCTTTGGGAATCTTAAACGAATCAGAAATCGAAATCATATCAAGGAAATAAGACACCCTTACTGAAAAAGGGCAGAGTATCTGTACCTTATGTGAATCAACAAATCAAAATAAGAAAGCACCGGAAATAGTGAAACACTCCTTCTTCACCGAACCTATACAATTATCACGTATTACTAATAAGCTCATTATATAAGTTTACCACTTATAGTTATTAAGGTCTCCCATTTATGGTTTCTTCCCATTTTTAGAAACATTCTATTTTTAGTAAGTTTTCCGATTTAATAACTTTAGAATTAAAATGCCAATTAATAATCTTTTAGACTTACTATGGTCAATATTTTAGTTTAAGGTTTATAATGACAACCTAGTAGGGTTTAGGGTTAAATATGACAATTATTTAAAGTTTATGGTTTAAAGTGTCAAACATCAAAGTTATAACTTAATCAAATAAATCACAATTTCATATTATGACCCAAGGCTGTTTAAAGAGGCATAAACATTCATGAATTCTTTTATTAATGAAATAATAACAATTTTGGTGGCATGCACATCTTCTCTACGTGAAATCTTTTGCTGAAATTAAACAATCAAATGATAAAAAAAAAATAAAAAAAAATAAAAAAAATAGGTGAGTTGTGTTCATTTATTTTACGAGGCATGCATGCCTTCTTCCTATAAGTTTTATTAACAAAAGCATCTCAACGAGACAAACCGGAATCACTAGATTAAAATGAGAGTTTGACAAATTGTGATTTGTTTTAGCAGGTTCTAAATCTGATTTTAACATCTATCTTCAGTCCATAACGACCTATATATACCCACACCTTACCCGTTCAATTTACTAGTTCATGCAAGAAACCTTCTTTCACAATTATACTCGAATGACAGTTGAACAAGATGGGAAAACATAATATGCTATAGATTAAGGTTATACCTCAGTTTCAAACAAGTACGATTGAAGCCGAAACACGCTCATGAATACGAGCAGCAAGAATCCATGAGATATAACCGAACCCCAAAACCCGAATGAACACGAACAGTTACACGTATGAATCACAAACCAAACCGCAAGCCACTGCACGCATGAACGTAATTCTAGTCCAACACGAACGACAACCCGAACCGCGATCGAGACGAACAAAAAAAAAACCAACAGAGTAATGTCGAACCCAAACTTGATCGAGTACTTCCACAACAAGTGCAAATCGCGATCCACCCTTAACCTCCTCCTAAAGAACTCTCTTCACGAACAGAGTGAACCGGACCAAGCGAGAAATACGACCAATGTCATACGGAACTGACCACTAATCCTAGTACACCAAAAGAAGCCGACCACGACTTCTTGTTACCCTCATATCACTCGAACCTTGGGAAGAAGTAGCACACATCGATCCTGATTTCTTGGAGAAAATATGAAACAGCCGACTAAGGTTTGTGGTTTTAGGGTTTTCAAAAGTAAAGATCGGTATATATAAATTTTGAGGAACCGAGTATAAGGATTGAGCTAAACATGGAATGGGCCTAATATTATGGGATTGATATAATTTAAAATTTAATGTATATCTTTTATTTTTAATTTTTTTTCTCTAGCCGAATTTTTTCTGCATGGCACATAACATGTCGAAATTATTTTGTGCTTAGGGAACATTTATTTGTCTTGTGATTTAAATTATAAAGTAAAGTTTATTGGCTAAGTTTTATTTGTTAACTTAGGATATTAAATACATTAGATTAAGTTCAATATTTATATTCATATGTTCTATTTTGTAAATTCTTAAAATTCCAAAATTAGAGGGGTATTTTGGTCATTTCAGATTATGTTAATTTTAGGGTTTTACAGCAGCTCTCTCTTCTCAGTTTGAGAGCTAGAAGATTCTTGAAGAAGACTAGCAAGAAGATTGTCATCAACGGTAATGATGTTGCAGGGTATGACAAATCTAAGATTGAGTGCTACAATTGCCACAAGAAAGGTCATTACTCAAGAGAATGCAGATTGCCAAGTCAACAAGATGGAAAGAGTATAGCATATGGAAACAAGTCAAGAGTTGTGGAGGTTACTGATTCAAGCTCGAAAGCCATGGTTGCTATTGATGGCTTAGGATTTGACTGGAGCTATATTGCAGAGGAGGAAGCAGAAGCATCTACAGAGGTTGCTCTCATGGCATTTTCTGATTCTGAGGTACAAGTTTCAAAATGTTCTAAATCTTGTGAATCTTTAAACGAATTAGAAACACTTAAAACAAAATATGAGAGTCAGTGGAAAGAATTAAGAGAAACTGCTTTTAGCTTAGCAAATCATAAGAGAGCTTTAGCTGTGTTAGAAGAGAAAATTATTCATTATCAAAACAATGAGTCTAAGTTTTCTGATGATATGATTATTGTTAAGAGAGACTTAATGTTTAGAGAGAATGAAATTACTGTTTTAAAACATGAGTTAGAACAGGTTAAGAAAGCTAAGGAGAACATAGATATGAGTGTAGACACACTTGAATACACATCACAAGGTGTTAAAAAGATAATTGAGAGTCAGATTCAAAATAAAGCTAAGTCAGGCCTAGGATATAAGTCAGTTCCACCTCCTTATAGAGGAATTCCATCACCCAAAGGTATAGACTTAGAACACACAGGACTCTATGAATTTCAATTACCTGAACTTAACTATGGTCCTCAACCTAAGAAGGATGTAGTTGATAAACCTGTGTTTGTTATTTCAAGTGATAAA